>JXSR01S001338.1:2188-17878 GCA_000969725.1 Ophiothrix spiculata
AACCAAACATACATGACTGAATTATAAGCAGGTGTTTCAGAATGGCAATTTATTGTTTTACAAGATTCAGCTTTTTAAAAATGAAACTTAGGATACAGACTCGCCAGTCCAGAGCTGAAATGAAATAATATTTTGCTCCATATTTTGCTCATTTACACATTGACATGTTAATGTCATTTGATTTACACATCAATATATTAAAATTGTATTTTATTCGTTAGACCAAATTTAGTTGTTTTGTATTCAAAGTTTCTGTAAATGATCATGAGTTATTTTTACAGTCAGTTTGTGAAGAAACATTTGGAGTGCTGTGCTTAGGTAATGTTTCCTTTTCATAAAATAAATTTGAACTATTTTAAATTTTGCACTTAAGCACTCTCATAATGGTGAGGGTGAAGTGCAGGATTTTGTTTTGCCAAAATATCCACATTTAATGACAATGTTCCATTCATTTTGCTCAAAAACGGTGCAATTCTACCAATACATACCATATTGCATTTTATTGGTGTAAATTTAAAGTCCATCGTTCAGTAAAGAATCCCTCCATCTATACAATTGAGGGTTAAGAGCCACATGGTCGTATTACGACAATTCCCATAACAAAGACCTGATGGTACTCAATTAGGTGATTGATTACACACGTATTCATCTGGAAAGACCCATATGCATTTCTTCGACAAATGTACCAATAAAATCAAACTGTGCCATTACATGCTTTACATCTTGAAAGCTATAATCAAAATATTATGCTCTTTTTATTTTATTTTATTTAAATTTAATTAGTTTTATTATTATTTTTTTTGTTTTGTTTTTAATTTTTTTGTTTTACGTTTTTTTTTTCTTTTACGGGTATTTCGTCAATTACTTAAAACTACTTTCAAATATATATTTTCTTGATATTGCGTTTTTCTTTTTCAAAAATATTCCACTATTAGGTGATTTGAAGACAACAGATATTGACCCTAGAGTGTATTTTGTATATTTTGAGCAAAATGGATATTATGTGATCGTATTCTTTATTATAAATGTTTGTTTATAAGATGCTTATAATTATCGGCTTTTATTAGCTACTTGAATTTCTGTTTCCTGCAAAATATTCATCTCTTTGCATGTCGAGGACTGTGCGCAACAAGGCCGTATGTGAATAACAACCCACAAAAACAAAATATTATTATGACATTTATGGAATAATAGCTTTGTTAATGATGACAAATTCCCCAGCCGTTGCTTTGCCAGGTCCAATTTCTGTTAGGACTCGTGATATAGCGCCACCATTTTTACTCTCTACCTTTTAGACCTGTTATGTCATTTGATAAGAAAAATCAGGCAACAAAAATTGCTGTTTATTGATGATAAGAGGATGTGAATTGACCACATTGGGGTTTGAATCAAATATGAATTATCATGGAAGAGTTTACTAGCATCCAATTTATTTCGATATTTAGTTAGAATTGTACAACCCTCTCATCATGCTCGTGTTCTCGTACTATGGCCCTATTCAGGTTGCTATTACGACACTTTGCATGCCCATGTACTAGGCTGGTGAATTCCCCTATTCACAATACGTTGCTATACAACACTGGAGTCGTGTTACGCTGGGTTACTGTGTTCCTTGTCCGCAAACTTTTCTCAGCGAGGGCAGGTTAGGCCTGATACCGTCAATATAGTGACTAGCAATTATATATATGGCTATGCATTCTAAAATTTTCCTGATATGCACCAAAATAATATTGGCTTTAAAATAGGCGATGTTGTTCATTTCTTTTAAAGTCAGATTGGGATCGGGCTTGTCATGTCGGGATCCATCAAATTGTGAGTGATTTTCTTCTCAATACTTTATGCTATATACTCTAGGCTAAGAAAAATGTCCACTCTAGCTGGTGGCTAGTTTGGAGTCAATTTTATTTAGCTCTAAATTTTATGACGGTATCCATCTTTTCACTATCTCAATGTGCATCTTTGTAATTTATAAATCTGCCTCTGGCAGCTTATGGCAAAGTTTTATGCCAGGTTCCATCATATTTTGCGGGATTCAATGGGTATTTTTGTGGTTAATAAATCCGCCTCCGGCAGCTTATGGCAAAGCATCTTTCCTTTGGTTTCATTGTTATTTAAGAGGGAATTTTCAGGCATTCACAAAAAGATATTGAATCCATACAGAAGAGAGCCTGTCGAATTATTCTTGGCATTTCTTATGAGTCATACGACGAGGCCTTAGAAAGTTGTCAATTACACTCTCTGTCTGAAAGGAGGGAGGAATATTGTCGTAGGTTTGCCGAAGGGCTCTCCAATAATGAGATAACAAAAGCACTCCTCCCTCCTTCCAGATTTGAATGTCATGGCCACTCTCTACGTAACAAAAACAAAATGTCCAAAATTTCTTGCCGAAGCAAACGTTTTCAAGACAGTCCAATTCCTTATTTTATCAGTTTATTGAATAAATAGATCCTTTTTACTATTTTCTTCTTGTGGCTGAGGCTAGGATTTTAACTTTTTACATTCTGTGCATATCTTTTTTCAAATTATTCCCAAATTGGATCTTGAGTTGTTGTTAAATGTGCAATTATCTTTTGTCTGTGATACTATTGACGGTTTAACTTTATCTGTGCAATTTAAAGTTTTTGATGTGTATTTTGATACATGTGTATTTTGATGTTTAAAGTGCAATATGAGTATGTAACATTAGTATAATTTTTAATATTGTGAATATGCATGCATATGCCGCTGATATGTTACTGTGTAAAATTAATTAATTATGGTTACCATAATTAGACACATTTTCATATGTATCTCCAAAACGGAACATAACTCAGCCGTGAAATCTCACATGGGCTGTAAGAAAAATATGAGCAACATTTTGGTACCAAAACCTCAAAAAGTTTAGGTCTCTTGCAGCCTGGCAAGAACGGGCGATAATCGGAGTCATTACTTGTCATATTTGAAAAAGGGCATTTCGGGGTCGTTGGGTTTCAGCTTAGCGTTAAAATGGGAGTCTATTGACTGGAAGTTCTACATACATAAAAATTGTAGCCCCCTCTAGGCCCCTTAACCGTAGGTTTCGGTTGGTCAGTTCAGTTTTGAAGCAACCCCTTATCATCGAATGCTTGGATACATCGTGTATGGTATCTTTATTCAGATACATAAGATATGCAAACACACTATTTTTAGTAAATCAGTGGGATTTTTTGTTTGTTTTTTCTTCATAGTTTTATCATATTCCCAATTATTCTATCCAATATTTCAAAATAAACACACTGCTAAAATAAAGAGCAAAAACAATGAAGGAATAAAACAATTTTTTTTCTTAGTGGGAACTTGGTAATTTTTTTAAATCTTCTTTTAAGTATCATATGAAAAATATTAGAGGTTTAAGTTTCAATTTTTTATGAAATCGGTCAAATCGTTTTTATGTTATATAATACTTTATATTTTAGAGTTGCCATACGTTACTGTGTAAAGTTGATAATTATGGTAACAATAGATAGACAAATTTTCATACATATCTCCATTTTGGAGTCTGGCTTAGATGTGAAACTTTACATGTGTATTGGAAAATATGAGTAATATATTGGTACCAACATCTCATGATCTTTAAAAAGTTTCAAAACGTTGAAGCAACTGGACAGGATGCTCCTTTAAATACACCACACCATGTTATTAAGCCTTTAAGCATTAAGTATACGGTATGTCATATTACGGCACTAATTTGTATAACATATTTATATCATTTCTTGTTTAAAGTACAGGAAGTTTGACCAATTTAAAAAAATGAATAGGATTTAACAAATCAGGTAAGCTAGGTCTAGGTAAAATCCGGTAAGGAGAGTGGTAATATATATTGAATCATTTAACATAAAAAGTATTCTTGCTAACAATTGTAGCGCTTTTCCTTTTATACCGTACATGGAACCTCTTTTCCAGTAATCGGGTTTTCCAAATTGCAGTTTTGTTTTAGATCTAATCTTCTTTTGTGTCTGATTTATCTAAAACAAAATAAAAAACCTTAATTTCAATTTCAAACTGATCTTCTTCAGTTGCTTATGCGTTTAATGAAGCAGGAAAATATTATAGGGGTGCATCCCACCCTCTTATTAAACAAATGGTAATCTGATTATAGCTAAAATAATTGCAATCAATCTTTGTCAAAGTTTTCAAAAGTTGTTGAGTATTGATACCTATTTTATAGAAACACTTCTCAGACGACTAGACAAATTTCTTCAGCGGAGATATGTAATTACGTGTGAATCTAGTTTAATACAAGCATTGCGCCAGATATATGGAGGAAAAAATGCATAATAAAACCGTGTTCTAGATTCTAGAAATCTAGTTTACTTACACAATTAGACGCTGCCAATAGTTTTAAGTGACAGCTGTTGGTGATTATATGGACTCGGTTATATAACAACCGCCTGTCTACCGTTTCCAATTACAGATCTGTCCAATGTAGAGATGGTCAATGTATTCTCACACTACAGCTGGGCGAAACGCCTTTTTCAGTCCAGTGTATTTTTGACCCATTTCAAAAATATGTATATAATTTTTAATATTTTCAAACTATATATATAGTAAAAATATGAAATCCTTGGAAAAACAGAAATAATTAAAAACATTAATTGAAAATCTCATAGGTCAAGTTTTGACAAATACGAAAGTCAGTGGCGAAAGCCAGATTTACGCTCGGGGAATTTATAAAACGTATGGGAATTTTCACTCTGTCAATAAAAAGGATTACCACTCATCTGCATCGATCTTGTCTAATGTTACTTGTTGTTATTGATAAGTACAATTCCATAATACGGCTTCATTTTCTAAGCGAACAGGGTTTTGCGTTATTACTGCTAGGCGAAATCTCACGGCTAATTCAAAAGCGTGGAGAAATTCATTTCGAACAGAACTCGGTTTATTTTCGAAGTTTTTAGAGTATAGCATATAATATGTCATTTTAAAGAAAATTTACTACAGATTTTAAATGTTCAAAAATAAATTATTCAAATACCTTAAAAGAATTGGGAAATTGATTTTTTCTGTTTAAAAAAAGGAAATAATTTCCAAATTAGAATTTGCATATCAGAATGACCGTATTTTGAAGAGAAATCTAAAAAAGTCAACTTCAACCCATATAGATAAAGTACTATCTAGAAAGCCGAATTTTTTGTTCATATTTTGTCGTAATTCACAAGATTTCAGTATAGGAAAATACGTATAAACATTTTTCGCCAGCATGGTATAGTCTAATAGGGGGTACTTGACTGAATTGTTGTGTTTTGATGTGTGTTTGTATCATAAAAAGGATTAATTGATTTATTAATAAAGTGTGAACTATAAACAAAGTAATATACGTAGTATTTATTATATTTGTTAAATGCATTTACTTTAAGTTTACCATGATGATCATGGTATATTTTTATTCCCTATTGCACAAATGGAACGGTTCATTTGAGCATGCGCATATGATATTTCTAAGGACTTAGTTTTTCCATGACAAAAATGAAAATTGGCCCTATTTGCTTTTTTTCAATTTTTCTTTCAGAATCGTGTTCAGAGTGTAATTATTTTCATTGTAATGTATTATTTGTCACAAGGGGTTGTATATTTCTATTTAGCCGTGTGTCGCCATCAATCACCGATCAGTGCTAAATGTGACTTCTACTGTTTTTGACCCCAAATTATCCAAATATCCTGACTAATTGATTTTTTGTTTTTTATTGTTGAGGTAGAACATCGGCTCTACAAAACATATCAAGGAAAATCAAGGTGTTTCACATTTGTTTTGCCACTTAAAATTACCCTCGGAAATTCATTTTATATATACAGGATGGTTCAAAAAACCTTAAACCCAAGTTCTAGGTTACTTTTCAGACGGAAATCGAACCACAATCAACTCCATTTTGCAAAGGCAACATTTGGGATAGGTTTGGAAGGTTTAAAAGAATCGTGAAATTTTAATGGAATTTGATTCACTAGATCTTAATAAAGTTCTTCAAAGCTCATGAATGTGAGTTCTGATGTGTTATATGCAGATTTGAACCATCCAATACATAGATATGTAGTTTGGTAAAACAGATGGCATTTATGATTTTAAACGCTGAGAATTGAAAAGTTTGTTTGGAATGTAATAACAAGTTTTATTTCTAACAGTCAAAAATAAGCATATTTTATTGGCAAAGATATTTTTATCCACATCTCGAATTTCTACTTACAAGGGGGTTCCTTGTGGTTTCAAAGTCAGACCTTGTCTGACAGGCCACGTCACGTCAAGAAAATAAATCGGGACCAAGTTTTTCTTATTTTGAGGAAATTCGCACTTGATGATTTTGTGTAAACAGCTACTGAAGAGAAACAGAGAAAAAATATTGTTTTTTTTTCTAACTATATATGTCAAGTTTGAGGTAAGTAAATTACAGTGGAACTGTTAATTTTAATGGGTTTTATCAAAAGATTCTAAACGTCCTGCATAGCTTGCACTAAGACGGGTCTGGTTCAGTTTTGAAAACATTTTCAACTTTTTTCAAAACCATCGTAAAGATATTTATATAATAATTTGCACATTAAAAATTACATATACAGTGTGTCAAAGAATCAAGTTATCAAGATTTCAACGTTACATAATTCAAAAATTAAATTATTACAGACAATGAAACTTGGTGACAATCATGACTGATGTCTTGACTTGCTGTGGTGCAAAAGTGAGGAGTTGACACTTTTCCCAGTTTGGGTAAGTTGTAAAAAATCAAAGGCAACGAAGAACGTCATCTTTACATAATCATGATAATATTTGTTTTCAATTATAACTAAATGTTTGTTTTTTTCAAGATTATTTTAACCTAAATCTAGTTCCTTTTCATATGTAAAATCATTAAGCGGGCCCTTTGAAAGTAAGCTAAAGGGCTGGTACACTGGTAGCAGAGGTTGTAGGAATATGGTAATTCAAAGCAAACATAACTCCTCATTTGTCAATGGAGAAAAGAGTATCATGATTGACAGGTATCATTGGAACAATGGAAAGATTTATTTTATTTATTTTAACGACCTCTCCAAACTGGGAAAAGCGTCAAAACTCCTCTGGAGCTTTCAATACTCACCTCTAGAAAATTATTGCATGGATTTTCTTCATTTTTGCACCACAGTAAGTGGTGACATCGGGCATAATTGTTTTTGAATTATGCGGCATTGAAATCTTGAGAACTTCATTCTCGGACACACTGTATTCTGAGTATTTGTGCTAAGTTTTAAGGGTATTGCGAACACTCAAGAACATTTTAAATTTACGGGTTTATTCATGTAACACATATATGGCACGATTTAGGGTGGAAAAAATGTGGACATTATTTATAACCTAATTGTGATTTCCTCATTTTTACGCCTAAAATCCCAAATATCCTCTGATAATCTTTGATCATTTAGGGTTTCTCATGAAATCTCTATTCGGCTTCACTTCAATCTGAGGATTGGTATATACTAGTATATGAACTGTAGTGCCCCTTTCTACCATTACACTGACATTGTTTCTCAAAAAACAGTCATCCATCTTATATTATGGAATTGGGATCTGTTTTTTACGAATGAACAAAATAATAATATAGGGGAAAAAAAGAAATATATGCAAGTGGTACAAGAATTGTACATCGAGGGTTGAGAGCCACGCGGTTGTATTTGCACAGGCAACAAAAAGCCACAAGGCCGTATGTGCACATTTGTTACACGTCCAAATACGACCTTGTAGCTCTTTGTTGCCCGTGCAAAAACGACCTTGTAGCTAACAACCCTCGATATGTTTAAAAATAGCTGTGTGCTGTGAGCAATCTATTGCACTTGCAGTTACTTTGTTGGATTAGTGTTAACTATAATGTAAACGTCTTTTCATATCGTTAAAATGTTATTTTTCAAGAGAGCTTCTTTTGATGAGTAAATGTCAAGATAGAATGTCAATGTTCCAATGGGTGTCATCCCCTAAAGCAATTCCTTTATAAAGATAATTGAAGGGTTTGTCTGCTCATTACAGTGTTATTTTAGCTGTCTCAGACTGACAAGCATGCGGGGGAAGAGGGTAACTGAGTTCGGCAAGTATCGAAGGTTACCCTATGTGAGACCAAAATGTGGAAAATTTAGAAATAATACTCTATCTGAGACCATAAATCTATTATATCTGATATCTTATCCGGGACCATACCTATAATTTAAATGAATACCCTATCTGAAACCTGCTAAAATGTGAGAGAATATTTATTACAAGAAATCATAAGTAGCTGCATTCCATTTGAACATTTTTAAGAAGTGTTTTTGGTACCTGAAGCATTTTTATTCGTTTAATCATTCTTCCTCAGTTAGATTATCAGTGACTTAAAAGCCAAATTTGATACCCTAAGTGAGACTTGCAGAGTGCCAGGTCAATTTGGATACCCTATATTATATTGTAAGTCTCGAGACCTGTCCAGGTTTCACGATTTTGGTAACGCGGGTAACCGGTCACAATCCAGTTACCCCCTTCCCGGTTTTGGAACTTCAATAAAGATAATGACAGGAATGACATTAGGGATTTCAATCCAAATGTTATCTTTTGAACAAGCGAGAAAATTTGTCATTTGCTCACTTTACCGAAACATTATCTAAAACTGAGAAATGTCATGAGCACAGTATCACTCACGTATATAACCCAAATCCAAAATATCTCAAATAGCATTTTCAGTTTCCGGCAAGTAAGTATCAAATTGTTCAAGAAGCACTTTTAAAAGCCCCTATTTAGCCAGATTGAGTTGTAACGTTTCTCCGTTTGTCATAAAAACATTGTTATTAAAGACAAAAATTTAAATCTATCAGGATAACAATATGATGTTAGAAATTATATTCAATAAAATTAATATTATTCAAATGTCTATTCGAAGCTAAATGGGCTCTGACAAGAGATTATAGTAACGTCAATCCGAGTACGGAGTATTAGTTTTGTTATTAATTCGAATACTTTTTAACGAACACCGATATTTCTTATTAATAACAGCACTTTAATGGTCATAAGGTTGGTTGTTAATGTGTAAGACTATAATGTAGCAGTGTAAGTTTAGGATACATAATTATAGTCATGTTTTGATTTTGAAACAGTAAGCATACTTTTTCTGGAATATCACTACAAGCATACAGTTGTCAAGTTGTGTTTGTATTTCATTATGAATTGTTATTTGCGGAAAACATCAGAAAATTTCGTTTAAATAATATTTCAGGTTAGATACTGTGATGAAAAAAGTGGGGAAAAAGAAATTAACAATCACTATGTTTTTGAAGCCAATATAAACCATATAAAATGATTTACTTTTCACTGTTTTTTTTAATTAGAAAGCTATAAAACAGCAAGCAAATAGATGATTTAGAGTACGCGAATAAATTCGGAATGTTTTCAAAAAATTCGTCAGGTTGCAGCATTGATATAGTTGTGCTGTTCTTAAAAAAAAAGAATTGAATATTGCCATTGAATGGTACAAATATATGAAAGACCCAATTCTTCACCTGAGCCACAGTTTCATTACTAAAATATCTATTAGAATGAAAGAACATCTCATCAAAACATGAAAAACAAATAACGTTATATTATGCTCCCAAATGATTTTAAATCACTGGTTAAGCCCTCTCTCGACTATTTTTGGAGTAGAGACTGCTCGGAATAAAGCCAATAAGTTTTTATCAGTATTATTTTTTATTTGATTCGGAAGCTCCTCGTGTACTCTCATTAACTTTAAATGACTGATAACTCAGCCCGAAGTATACCTGTGATTGAATTCTTCATCTATTCTTACATACCGATTTTCTCCTAGACATTGCATTTTCCACAATGCTGATTGCCTGAAGCAAATATACGAAACGTAGAGATTATTGGCATTCAAGTATAAACCTTTTGAAGCTGACCTGTTTTCGTTTTTCTTTTCTTGCGCGGTCTTATGATATATTCACTTACCGTCTGTTGGAACATGCAGATACGTAATACAACTGCCGTAGTCAATTTTGCTTAAGGGTTTCAATCGATGCGAAACTGTTGCTGAATACATTTTTTCATCGATTATTTTTCGTGTCAGCAATTGTGGTCTTATTTGTGCTGCAAACAAACATGAAAAAATATACCTTTAATAATAGTTATAATAATAATAGAGGGTATTTATACTGCGCGCTGGTTACCTGGATGTCTCAAGGCGCTGCTGTGTGTCAGCCGCAGCGCAGCGCTCCACAATTATTCTAGGTAGCTTACAGACGCCAATCACACAACTTCATTAAATCACAGCACGTGTGGCCTAGTGTTTAAGGCGCCCGCCTCATAATACATAGTTGCTCATAAAGTTGGAATAAAAATATTCTTACCACTTTTTTATGTAAGGGTCAATTTGTGTTGAACATATCTAAAAACTTATGTTGCTTTTGGTCAGGTATGATAGGTAATCTTCTTGGGTGTAAAATGATGGGTAATCTTGTTGGGTGTGAAATGAAACATAAGTTTTTAGATATTTTCATCATAAATTGACCTTTACAAATTGGTAACAATATTTTCATTCCAACTTTATGAGCAACCGTGTATATTGGTTATGAGTTTGAGCCCCGCTCGTGTCAACGTGCTGTGTCCTTTAGCAAGGCACTTTGTCCTCATTACCCCTTTGCAATGTGTAGCGTGCATTTCGGGCTGTCGTCTACTTAATTGCATTGTTGTGTGTTTAGGTGTGTTTAATAATGCGGTGTTTCCGTAACCTGACCTCTTGTTTTGACCACTTATTCTGACCACTTAATCTGACTACTTCTTTGTACGTCCAAATATACGCCAAATATAGTTTGACGTATAAAATTTCAATTTACATTGTGTTTACGTTAGTAACATTAACCCTAACTGATCATAAGAAATTTTCCGTTTCTAGCCTATCTCCTCGAAAAGGGGGTGGTGAAAAACGGGTGTTTTCACCGGGATTCGAACCGGGGACCTCCCGTTTCCCAAGCGAGTGATACCCATAGCAAGCCACCGCCGAGTCGCTGCCCGGGCAGCGATTTCGTCCCTGCATATAACCCCCGTCTATGACGTATTGGGACTTAGTTGATTTTCTTGATTTTCTAAAGTGAGATTTAGTGAGATCTGGTTCTGTTAGGGTTAAAACATATACAATGGATTGAGAGTTCCGCTTTAAGACATATAATAAAATTTAAGCTTTACATTTGAAGATGAAACTTTTAAGCTTTTATTTACTAATTTACATTTGAAGATGAAACTCGGGGTTTCAAAAATATGCATACAAATAAGCTAAGATCTGTATTTGTCTTCATACTATTCAACACCGTTTAATTTATTTCTGAAGACAATAAATAAAGCAACAGAATGTGACGACTTGAAAATGTCATTGGACGACTCACATATAAATATTATATCATTCATACACAATGTTACATAGAAATATCATACGTCAAATTATACGCCGGCGTATGTATTTTGACTTTAACGTTGTACACCCCTGGATTATGTGATTAAGACTCTCAAGAAGGTATTTCTATACACTGTGAATTTTGAAATTTTATACGTCAAACTATACGCCGCCGTATAACAAGTGGAAAGAATAGGTGGTGAACTCTCAACCCATTGTATATATGTTTTAATGTTTCTAATGTAATACAATATAAATTGAAATTCTATACGCCAAACTATATTGGACGTACAAACAAGTAGTCAGATTAAGTGGTCAGAATAAGTGGTCAAAACAAGTGGTCAGGTTACGGAAACACCGTTAATAATGTGTAGAAACTCTTGCAATTTGACCTGCGGGTCACGATTAGGATTTGAAATATTTTTTTTTATTAGCTGAACGGGAGAACGACATAGAAATAATTGGAAGGAATCCGATTTTTAGATGTTGAAGGAAACTAGAGCACCCGGAGAAAACCTACCAAGATGGGTATGGAATCGGTAAACCAAATTCATGTTCAACCACTGGCTAGCAGTATTGTTGAAAGGGAAGTATTAACAGTATTTCACCAAACCGGATCCCACTTTAAGGATGGAAGTTATTCGTGTGGGGGTTTCAAGCACTGTGGAACTTTCAAAAAAATACCAAGCCCAAAGGATAATATGTTTCATAATTTATAGTGCATTTATGATCTTTTCTTTCAATTATAGCCAAAATTAAAATTAAAACAGTGCATGGTACCCCAATAACGAAATAAATAGAAAGAATATTGCAAAACTGAAAAGTGTGACTTTTAACCAAAACCAATCCAAAACTATTTTGTTTTTCGTTTACAAAAGTAAAACGGTAATAATTTTGTAGCATGTTTTGTAACTTTAGGTACAATCAAAAGAAGATATAGGTACCTTCACATTATGCCTTGCTTCCAATGGGATGTTATCTATGGGTTATAGAGAGGTTTTGTGGATGAAACATATCTGACATTCAAATATTGATATGAGCTAATTGCGCAATGTTTTATCCAGAAACCCTATCTGTAATAATATGTACAAAACATCCCATTGGAAGCAATGCAAGATGGGAAGGTCATGATATCTTCTTTAGGTTCAATCCATGCAGATTTTGTTCAGGTATCAACCGTTCTTTTATGCCCAAATATGGACATTGTATGACCAAAGTGGAGCATAAAAGGACATAATGCCCATATATGGTAACTTTTTTATGAAACTTGCCCAGATGTTGAAATTTAGTATTTATAAAGTATGTCATAGCCTTATACAGAATCAAAAAAGAAATCTTGATTTTGATAGATTCGTACAAACATCTAGCTTGTGCATCATCCTAGCAATAATAAAAATGTTGAAAAAATCTGCCTAAGTGGGTTTAAATCCCACAAATGATACGTTTATGCCCAAATATGGACATCGTATGACAATATTTAGGAATAAAGGACAGAATGTATATATATTGTAACTTTTTATTAAACATGCTCAAATGTTGAAATTTTTAATCTATAAAGTGTGTCATAGCCTTACAATGAATTGAAAAAGAAATATTGCAAAAATTGGAAGATAGGTGGTTCTTAAGCTGAATTTGATGAGTTGTTCTTCAAAACGGCTAACACCCATTTTCAACCAAAAATCAATAGCCAATTATTAAAACACTATTTCATGAATTATCTAAATTACATCTTATTTTAAAAGACAAACTAGTAATGAATTAATAAAGTCATTATCAGGAATTTTATGACACGTTTTGATGTCCCAGCAGTTTTTTGCCATTTTCTCAAAGTGCAAAATGGATGTAAGCCGTTTTGCAAGTCAACTCTTCATATAAAGAAGAGTATATTTGATGTTATATTTAACTAGTTCAAATGATAGAACAGTGAGATACTTATTTCCTCTGAACATAGATCAAATAATAAGTTAATCGTTTAACAACAGTATTGAATGTTTTATATTTGCTCGTTCGTCACTCAAATAACGTAGTTTTGTTTACACAGAGTAATGTAAATAAAATTGCATTTGATAATTGCGCACCGTCAATAAATAATGCGTGCATGATTAGAGTTCAAATATTAAATAATGTTCGAATGATACTTAGCTAAAACAATATGTACGAAAACAAGTCGATCTACCCTGTCAAGCATGCTTGACTAGTTCATTCTAGTCGAGCAGATAGCAACACTAGTCGAGCAAGCTGAACTGGTTTCAAAAATAGGAATGAATAGTCAAGCATGATCGACTAGCTTAAAACTGGTGCTAGACTGTCTTTTGTATGGGTATCCCACGGATCTGTCGTGGGATACTATGGACAGTTTGTGGAGTACCACGGCTCCACCATGGGTCCACGGCCCTGTCGTGGATCAGCCATGGATAGCCGTGACCCCCACCCCGTGGTGGAGGATACCGTCTGGACCGGCCGGCACGGCACAGACCTGTACTCCACCCCTGACCACCACGCCGGCTTGGAGAAAAGTAATCGGGCTGGATTGGTGGATTGACTAGATTACAACTAGTCAAGCTATTCTTTGCAATAACACGTCATGTCAAAGGTCATTCCTTTCACCTCGGAAAAGCTTATTTTTGAATTCTCACAACAGAACTGCCAAGTACTGTTACTGCACAATGAGGTCATTCTTCTTTGCCGATCTTTTTAGGATTTTATACTTGATTCTGTACTTCATATAATTTGCATTATGGATTTATTATTAACGCTGCCATGGCGGTATATAGCGTCTACCCATACTTTACATATTATGCGTCACCGACATGGTAAGCTTAATGCTGGTTGTTACATCATACCGTATTATCTGTTCTCCGTCTACAGATTGCTTTCGTTACGTAAGTGTACAAATTCTTTTCATGCGGTATATAAAGAAGAGTATATTTGATGTTTTACTTGACTAGTTCAAATGATAGAACAGCGAGTTACTTATTTCCTCTGAACATAGATCAAATAATAAGTTAATCGTTTAACAGCAGAATTGAATGTTTTATATTTGCTCGTTCGTCACTCAAATAACGTAGTTTTGTTTATATACAGAGTAATGTAAATAAAATCGCATTTGATATTTGCGCACCGTCAATAGATAATGCGTACATGATTAGAGTTCAAATATTGAAAAATGTTTGAATGATACTTAGCTAAAACAATATGTAAGAAAACGTCAACTCTAAATGTCAAGTGATAGTAGTGCTTAGTGCCTCGAAATGAAACACATTTAAATTACGCAAAGTTTTCATTATGCAAGTGTACCTTATTCATAAAAGTTTTGGATAAAAACAAATTTAAACAACTTACATTTATAATTTGAGTTAAAGTGTTACGAAACTGCAATAATTAATAAAGATTGAGTAAAACCTTCAGCATCAAAAAAACAAGAAACAAAGAAGCAACTGTATTTTAGGACTCCGTCACACATCGACGTATAAATCCAAAACGTGAGAATAGCGTACACTGTTTTGGTCATTCAAATACATGTATTACCTGTTTGTACGTTAATTGTACGTTTCGTAATATATGACTGGATCCTTCAGATAGGAATTTGAAGTTGTGCCGCCGTGTTCTGGAATAGTGTTTTTATAGAACTTTGTGTTGGGGTGTATGGGGTGTGTGGGTGAGTGTGTGTCTTGGGGCCCATGTAGGATTACAGAGTCCTTAATAGAACCTGATTAAGTAATTATGACACAGACTTGCAAAGCCTATGCTAAATATTGTTTAAATGTATGCACTAATTGTTTTGATTCTTCAAACTTTTGGAGAATCATAGACATTTGCATTGACAAAGCATTGTTCTTTATTCACAAATCTCTTGACATTTTAGAGTTACCTTATCTACATTTATATATTCAGTATTTTTTACATGCATAGATAGAATGATTTTTGAGGGTTAGATAATACATTTAAAGTTGATATCGCATTACCACTATAATTGTTAAGACTTAATGAAGAGTTTAAAACCGTCTATGAAGTTGCATAATTCACAATAAAAATACAATATATTGAACAATATTATTTAGTGTTAAGACCTTATCCAGGCGTTGGAGCACAATTAATCCACAACTTTGTGCGGCCGGCCGCAACCTGACCACACCCTATTTTTTTTAATTGGCGACCGTAGGTTTGATTCCTCATCTCAAGATTATCATAAAAAATTCATTACATTAGACACTTCAGGTGGATTGTTTAATTATTGTTCAAATTCTTTTTAAATGGTCTGTAAATGAAAACAGGTGATCTAAGAAATCCATAACCGGCACCAAACATA
>JXSR01S001339.1:9861-31076 GCA_000969725.1 Ophiothrix spiculata
TCTGGGTTACTATCCACAATATCCACTATCACATACCACTTTACTAGAAAGCCCGAGTTCTACATAGCAGACTGATCGCCCCTCCCGAAAAAAAGTCTTTTTTTTTTCGGGGTAGGTAGTAAAGTGACTTTCTAGATCACTGGACTAGATCACTGGACTTGGTAGTCATATCCCTCATGTTGGTTTGTGTCACCCGAAAAAATAAGGGTTCTATTAATCGAACTATAATTACTGTTCCATTGATTTGTTTTCTAAGTACAATTTAATTATGGAATAAGTAGTGTCACAACTTACTATTTTAATCACTTATTTGAAAGGCTCATGTTCAGTATGTACTGGAATGCACACTTTGAACATGATGTGATATTTAAAGAAAATTTTTGTTGTTAACCTGAGCTTAATTAGTCTGTAATTAATTAATATTAATTAATAAATATTAATAAATTAATTAATAGAAAATTAAATTAATAATAATATTGTTTGTTTTTTATTTAAGTTTCTTAGCATGGAATATTGAAACTTGCACTCAAAAAATTGGCTATTGCTAACATTTCATGTAGCACATTCGCTAAAATAATTGCGGTTAATTAACATATTTAATTAATCATTTTAATTATTTTTAAATATATGTGTACATCAAATTACTTGTTGAAATGAATGGAATATATGTTGATCTTTGTTTGTATGAAATTTGAGCTCTCTAGCTTGCTTAGTTATGAAGTTATGAAGCTCCAAATTTGTGCATTTTTCCACAATTTTGTGTGTAACTCTATGGGCTCCTCAACCGCCGGCTCCTCAACCGCCGCTCCACCCCTGACCCACTGTTACTCTTCATGCCATAACTTTGTTATTAAAAATCCCCAAAGCATGGGATTTTTTTTTATTTTAAAGAAGAAAGAACAAGGAAGAAGTTGATACCTCATTTGTTGTCTTAGACTAATTGGAAGTATTAAAAAAAACATAAAACATACTTTAAAAAAGGGAACCGTGAAACAGCTCCACCATATTGGGTGGACCAGTTTCTGACTTGTGACCATATATATAATCACACTAGTAGTAACACTGCTCTCACAAAGGGGTTGCTTTTTCTGCTTATTCATCATAGTTTGAGAACAACACCATCTTAATACTGTAATAATGGGCGCTATTAAAGCAGTAAAATCAACCTATATATTATTAATTGTCAGTATAAGCGAACATTATTAATATGTTTTGTGCAATTTGTGGCACGAATATGCAAAAGACATGCTTTTTGTGGTATCATTTAATTACTATCTACAATTGAGTCCTATTACTGCGATTAATGTGTTTTTAGCGCTTTATTATTGATGCTTTAGCTGAGTGATATTTCTGCAATTTGTGCATTTTTAGCTTTTAATTTTTCTCTTTAAAGGCCAATGTAAAAATCTGGAAAATGTATTAACACTTGTGATCACCTTAAGTGACACTTATAATCCTGATAATTGGGAAACACACTTTGGGGGATTAAGCACCATTGGATATATCTGTGTATTCTTATTGTATTGCTTGAAAGCTACCCACTGAGAGGAAACCTTGAGACCCAGACTTTGTTATATTTACTTGTCATATCTGATTAGCTACAGTCAGTTTTGCTTGGTGGTTTACAAGTTTAACTGTTAAACTTTCTTGGCCTTTAAATCATGCATGGTTTCTATATTTTTTGCTTCCTGCAGGTTTATTTGCAACATTAGCTTTTGGATTTGTCTTCATAACATTTGCCTGCCATCTTTATGACTTTACACATCAAGCTCAGTGGGAAAAAGGATTCCAAGACTTTCTTGTGTAAGTCCAATTCAGATCAACTGTGTCTGAACAGCAGAATAAGAATTATATCATCCGTTCAAAGCAGTGTTGTCCATATTATCAGCTGCAATATGACTAACATAAAAGTTACATGTACTAGAATCCATTTTTGTAGGTGATTGTGGAGTTGCACTTATTCCAATAGATTTGATGAAACATGGAAAAGAATGAAGGAATGTGAAAGGGGGGAATTGGAACTGGCCACCACATTGATGTTCCACTTGAAGCTCATTCATTGCACGTTTGCATTTGTTCAGATACAAGGTGGATAGCCAGGTGGATAGCCAGTGAGATCATAACAGGGATCACGATTGATGTCATCTATCTACCTGCTTATCACATAAGCTGCATGGAGGAAATTGAGATGTGCAGCGTAATTAAGTCCCTGCATTGCATTTTTGTGTTCAACCTGGGGTTTTACCACGCACATACATTCTATTAGAAATTTTTGTGCCACTGACCAACAACTTGTCAGTAATACCGCCATCTGCTGGTGAAAATGATCGATGCGATCGTATTTAAATCCAGATTTATGTCACTTGTAAAGAAAGTGAGACTACTTATGACACCATTTCTATACCATAATGTACATAAAGACGCATGACTATTCTGACAAAATTTCATTGTTATCGCTTCATTCCTTGTGGGTTAAGTTTAAAACTTTATGATACCCCCTCGTATGTATGTATGTATATATGTAGGTGGATGTGGGGTGGAGGGGTGAATGTGTTCCAGTTTGTTTGGGCATAAATTTGTTTCGATCTGCTTTATATCGGAAACAACAAGACCTACCATAATATTTGGTAAGTGGGTGAGGCTTCAACTGATTTGAAATTAGGTACCTAATGTGCATAATTAACACAAAAATTAGAAACTGGTTTAATTATCATATCTTCCATACCGTTCGACCTGCATAAGTAAGTGAACGTAGGCCGTAAGTACTGCCACCGGTGATTCAAACTTAAAATATGCAAATTAATATAACATTGCAAATTTGCTTGCAGATGTGAAGCTAATGTGACAATAATTGCGGGTACCAGTGCCAATAATGGGCCACTACCAAGTTGCTCCATAGCCGCTAGACCTAGTGTTACGGCTGTATTAATTCATCTTTTCTCTATGTTTGGGGCTGGAATTGCCATGAGTATGTGGGTATGGACGCCATCTACTATTGCAATATGGAAGCGCAGATGGAGAAAGTAAGTACAATTGGAGCCTCTTCGCCTAGTTTACTCAAATAGCCTTTGGTCCAGTGTAAATACTGCAGTACAGAACAAAATAAGTGGCCAAATTTTGAGTGAAACAAGCATGATCCTCGCAAAAGTCTTTAATGACAATTTATGTACTCGAAAAGCAGTGGTCGATTTCACTAACATTACGATGCATCGTAGCTAACGAAGGGTTAGCTCGTAACTACAACTAGACTTCACAAAGATGTGAAAACCCTTCGTAAGTGTTCACCGCATCATAAGATATATGAATTATGCAATAGAAAATCAAACTCTTTGTTAACGTTGCGTAGGGTCAAGAGGTGGTTTTAGCTAACGATGGGTTTGGGTCTTACGATGGGTTAACGATGCATTTTAACGTTAGTGAAATCGACCCCAGGTATAATTTCCTTCAGGTTATCTTACAACTGTTTGTGTGCTAATGAGGGTTAAATCATTTCTAGAATATATCAAAAGGGGAAATCATGAGTTGTACAAAAGGCATACCTGCCAACTGTCCCGATTTTGTCGGGATCGTCCCGATTTACAACTCTCAAAATGGCCAAAAATCGGGACGTCCCGATTTTGAGATATTGAAAAAAATTAAATACAAGGAAAAGTCGCCAATATTTATGGTCTGGTGGCATATATTTGGGCCAGAATCTCAAAAAAGCTGTTAATAAACGCAAGGAAAGTCGCAAGGGGACATGTAGTCAATAAATATTTGTGCTCTTGGAACACATATTTGAGCCAAAATCTTACAAAAGTCTCCACCATTCTTCTTCTATTTTATTGGTGGTTCCCAGCTTCTTACAGTGACTTCAACACACTCAACACTTTTTAAAAAATCTTCAATGACACCTTAGAATCAAAAACGGGTCAGGTGACATGTTCCCTATTAATTTAGGTGCACCAACTGGCGACTGTAATGCCACTGTAAAGGGATAGAGTCAATGTATTGTTCTTGCACCAAGAGAAATAATGGTGCGAGTTGGATAATATAGGTAAATGAGAGGGGGTGGATGATACCCCCTCAAAAAAAAAATAGTAAGAATGCTAAAATTGATTAAATTATTATAATTTCATAACCCATCATATATAATGAAGTCGGCCAACTGTGACCTACCGTAGGGTCAGTAGGTCAATTTCAAAATGTACATTCCAATACAAATGTATAGCAATATTGGATACAAAAAGCCATTTATCTCATAAACGGAACAAGTTTTTCATTTTAATCAAAAATTTAAGTTATTGTGTTTTTACTCCTTTACAACCACATCAACTTTTAAAAAGGGACCCCCAGGAGTAGAGTGCACCCAAGCTGGTCCCCATGAGCAGGACTTGGGCCCTTACAGGGGGTCATAATGTCAAACATGTTGTTTATTTTGGACACACTTATACCCCTGAGTACAACATTTTGCTGTTAGTTTACCTATTGAAATGGTCTCTCCTGTGGTGTTGGATGTGCAGAAGTCCTCTTACTAGTGGGTGGGGCTTTACCCCTCAACCCCCACTAGGGTCCCATCAGTGCCCTTAAGGGGCCCTTGAACCAGGCTGCCATGGCCCTCATCTACTTGAGTTGCAATCATGAATAAATTACCAACTCCAGGAAGTATGCACATGCTCACTTCATTACAATACATGGCTATGGGTTTTTTCAACCTTTAATACATCAGTTGAAAGTATGAATATAATGTTTCCTTGGCTTTTACTTTGTTGAAATCTCTACAGCTTCAAAGCGCCCCCTTGAACCCCAGCTAGGACCCCCGCCCCCTGGACCTCCGACGAACGCCTCGCGCGCGCGTCTTTTTGTCCTGATTTTAGGTTTCACAATGTTGACAGGTATGAAAAGGTGGTACCTGGTTTTGAACCCCATACCTGGGGCCGATTTCACTTACAATCAGGGATAGTCGCTAACCCCGTTTTGATCGCTAACTCAGAAAATGATCGCTAACTAAGGTATTTTTAACAATTTAGCAATCATTACTGGGTTAATGATCATCGCAAAACGTTAGTGAAATCGGCCCCTGGGTTTGAATCCTACACCTCTTGTTGAATTTCTCCAGCAAAATGTAATGCCAATTCATGAACAAACTTAACACAAGACAGCAGCCTTCCAATCCAGCAAAAACATACACGCTCAATTCAGAATAGATAGCAACAATGCAGATTGCATTGTTATGTTATCTATCCACTATTTATTGATTCTTATTACTGTATTTTTGTATCGCCTGAACATTTTTTAGAAGAGACATATCATTCCTTTAAACTGTCCGCCATCCACATATCTTGTCCGGAGCAAATCTCGGAAACCGTATGCCCTATTTTGATGATATTTGGTGACGGGTAGGGTTGGAGCTTAACTGGTGCTGCGTACAATTTAAACGCAAACTATGCATATAAAGTACCTAATTTGCATAATTTATGTGTAATTTGTTATCTCCTAAACCATAAGGGCTATGGTAATGAAACTTGATGACACGCCATTTTTTTGCGGGGGTGTGGTGTAGGTCATTCAAGGTCAAAAGGTCATTTGAGGTCAAATTTCAAAATTGTTCAAAAAGTTGACCCGAGGTCATCCAAGGTCATTTTGAGGTCAAGGTCATAACTCATGAACCCCTGACCCTACATGGATTAAACATAGACCATAGAAAATCTTGGGTCAAGTCGAGGTCAAAAGGTCATCTGAGATCAAATTTCCTAAATGGTCAAAAAGTTGCCTTGAGATACATTAATGGTCAAAAAATTTATCCCAAGGTCATCCAAGGTCATGACCTGAGGTCATCCAAGGTCAAGGTCATAACTCATGAGCCCCTGACCCCACATGGATTAAACTTAGACCATAGAAAGTGCTTGACCCAAGGGCATGGTTCAAAGGTCGTCTAAGGTGTCAAATTGTTCCATGATGATGGATGATAAAGGCAGCGATCAACAAAGTAGGCGGTCAATGAAGTAGGCGGTCGATAACACAGGCGAGACTACTGGTTCGCGAACCATCTTGTTATTTATTAAGTTTCCCTGCATACTGCATCATGTAACTCGAGCATAACGCGCTCGATCGTCGGCGCTTCACAAGCACTGGAATTGGACCAATCACGGGCTGTAATACGTGCGTAAACAAGTTGACTTTCACACAAACCACTGTAGCAACAAACATCGTTCTCCAAAAAAAACGCGAACAGAGAAACTTAATTCTTAAATATACTGTATAATTGTTGCATTCTAATTGGTTAAGATATATGCATTTATAAGACAAATGTATGAATTTTGATAATGAAGAAATCATTTGAATGTGATGATATCTTAAACCAATAATTTAAGCCCCTATCACCTGTGACTTTTAATTTTTTCTGATGGACATTTTTTTTTAGATATTAATACCTTTCAAACGATTTTGCCTTTGTGTGCTTTTTCTGTTGTGGGCATTTATATGAATTAAATTTGGGATCCCGAATTTAATTCCACATGCATTTAGTGCCAGAAAGTACATATTAACTATTTTGGTGCAATTTTCATGATGAAAAAAGTTCAGAGATGAATGTCATTAGTTAGTCATGATTCTTAATTTCAAAGTTGTTTGAACTAAAATCTATTTTTGACCAAATCATAATCAACATTGGTCTCTTATTTCAGGATAACAAGGCAGCCCATCAATGAACCTCGAGCTCTAAAAGTTAAAAGCAAGAGTAAGATGATAGCGAAAGCTTACGGAAGGAAGAAAACAACCGCGGCTCGCATAGAAGAACATGAACGCTTGTCAGTCAGCTTTGAAGAAGTTTCTCATGATGATGCCATCGGTAAGTAAAGTTTCTTCATTAGACCAAAAAAAGAAAGTTGTTGTCTTACCCTAGTCAAATATATAAAAAAAAAACAATATGAGGGGTTGGGAAAGCACCCAATTTTGCTCAGATTGGGTGTCTTTTGAGTATAAGTATAAGTATTTTGAAAATAGTGGAAAATGCACCCAAAATTGGCAGTTTGGGTGCTTTTTAAAATAATAATAATTAAAAGTATATATTTTCGACCGACCGACACAATTTTTCAAAATTCCACTTGAGGGCAACACAATTTTTTTTTTGGCCTAAGCCATGGTTACAATACTTCATAGAAACAGCTACCAACAGCATTCTGAGGATTATTGGACCATTTTGTACAAACTTTTAAAGGGTGTCAAAGTATGCTTACACATGTTTTTTAAATAAATCAAATAAATAAGATAAAAATACTGGAAGTGTGTCCTGAAAATAAGGAACGATTTTTGTGTAATTTCCATAGAATATCAGTTTTTGTTGGACCCAGCGTGCTTTTACATAATGACGTGTCATAACCCTAGGTTCATTTAAAAAAAGAATAGTCTTAAATCGAGTGCAAGGCTTTCATGCAAAGTCAAGAAGTTTCGCACAAAAAAATAACACCAAGAAGTTTAAGTGTAAAAAATAACAACTGGGATATACTAAAAAAAGTCCAGGGGGTGGGGGAGCGGATTCCGCCCCAGGCTCTTTTAGAGTTAAACAGGATTAATGATAACTAATAGCAAGAGAATGAAGATCAAGACAAGAGAATATCAAATGCAGTTATGATTTTGGCTCTAATTGGCCCTGGGGATGGAGTATAGTTTGTGTTGCACACCATTAATTTTGTATCTTTACTTAATGCTCATGTCAGGTATGAAGTTTGACCTACCTAGCAAGTCCAGTATGGATGAAGAATTTGATGAAGATGGTGTGCCTACCAAACTACTCAGTAGAAGAGGCGCTGCTTGTGCTACTAAGAAGAAAAACAAAGGTATTCAGTCGCCATGCATGTGTGAATTCATGCTGGGTATGGCACTATATATATGATTTTTTGAGACATTGGGTAGCATTGAGTGTGCATGTGAGGTGGGGTAGGGATGAGTGGTTATCTATTTTTTTTTTTTGGGGGGGGGGGGGGCTAGAATAAAATCTTGACCTGAAAATCACAATTTTTTGGTCTGATGGTGTATGTGTGTTGGGGAGGTCTAATGATGCTTACTTTCTTTGTACTTTTTTGCACTGGGTATTGGACTTGAAAATGCAAATAAAAAATATTCAGGGAGTAGGATATTTTTTTAGGGGGGGGGGGTATTATCTTACCCAAAATTTTTCAGGAAGAGACAAATGCCATTCTTTAAAACTGCCTGTCTTCAGGTGACACCTACATACAACGTGGTAATATGACCGATCGCGAGAGATACCCATATATTGGGTACTTTTTTTTTCTTTAGACTGCATTATGGGAAATGCGATTTAAGTAGTCTATTTAATTCAGAATTGGACTAAAAAAAAAGTTGTCTTAGGTTCCTCAGCCAGTTCAAAGCTTTTAGAAATCCAGATTTGATCACATTTCCTTTTTTAAGGTGCTTTAGAATTTGGGTATCACTTACGTTCTCTTTTTTAATGAAAAATAGTGGCTTAAAAATGCAATAAAATAGGATTTGCTCATTCACAAATCCTTTTTTTTATGTTAAAAAATGCAAAGCGCACAGATTTTCCTTTTGACCCAAAGGAACCTGAAAGACCCTTTTTTGCCTTTTCAAATAGGCCTACTAACACATAAAAATCATTTGTATATTTTCAGACTCCTCAAAAAGCAGTAGAAGCAGAGTGGAAGCAGATGTTGTGATTGAAGCCCCACCTCGTAGAAGCAAACACAGGAGATCTAAACACGCTGTGAAATTTGAACAGACTCCCATGAAACCCACCAACATGGCATTCATTGAGGAAGAAGACGAAGAAGCCATGGCAAGGTATGAAGAGGAAGAAGAGGAGGAGCATAAACAGATTTTAAGCTTTATTCAAGGATATCGAAAAAGTCGCGAGAGCACACCAGAAGAATTTCAGTTTATGCCAGGTCAAACCAATGAGGCTGAGACGCAAGGAATAACAAATGAAGAAAATCAAGAAAATGAATTGATGCAAGAAAATGAGACTTCCATGCAACAATTTCAGCAGGATGATTTGGATATGGTTAATTATATGAATTATCAACAGCAAGGATATCAGGGTATGTATCCTAATGGAACGGTCCCATTGCAGGGCTACTTTGTGAATTACCCCCAAGATTATTTACCCCAAGGGTACACTCAAAGGTACATACAAGGATATACTCAAAGTTATCCTCAAGGTGTACCTATGGCTTATTGTAATTGTAAAGCATGTATGGACTTACTAAATGATTACAGACAAGCCATTGAAACCACTCAAAATAATAGTGAAATTACTACCACTCAGGGAATATCTCAGTATGACAAGACTGGAGGAACGATTTCTCCACCTTCGACCCCTGGTCAGCTGACCCCAGGTCGCTTGACTCCAGCAAGTACAATATCTTCTATAGAATACTATGAGGATGGTGTGAGCACTGATGATGATGTAGAACTTCCTCCTCATCTGTGTGGTTCTGTCACCCCAGAGGAGCGCCATACCTTTGGTCCGTCTAAGACTGGACCGCATTCCATTGCAGCACGCAGGAGACAGATCCCTATTGGGCATCAGGTCAGCCATTTTCCCAGAGGATACTGGCCCATGGGCCAGGTTATGATGGAGCCTCAACCTGAGCAGTATTTGTTTGATCCTTTTCGGTGAGTAACGCCTCCGTTTTAGAAGGACATCAGGTGAGCAATTTCCAGAGGATACTGGTCCATGGCCAGGATATGGCAGACCAACAACCTTGACAGTGACTCTGTTTCGATGAGTAACATCTCCTTTTTTAGAGAGACATCAGGTCAGCCCATGGCCAGGATATGGTGGACCCACAACTGGACAGTATTTGTATTCTTTTTGATTAGTAAGTCCTTCACCATTTTACAGGTAATGGTTTCTAGAAATCTTTCATGAAATTTGTTTTATTTTGTTATAACCCATAATCATACTGTTGAACCTCGTTAACACAATCTGTTAGCATAAAAACACAAATAGGACGTTTTGTCCCATGTATTGATTTCCTATGTGAATTCAGTTGGATAACACAAAATCCTGATAACATAAACCAAACTTTTTGACCCGAGTGATTTTGTGTTAATGAGGTTCCACTGTATAACAAAATAAAGATTTCATGATTCTGACATTTTTTCTGCTGTTGAATATCATATTATAATAAGTCAATGATTACGTCGGTCAAATTGCTGCAAGCTAGCACAAAATCTCAAGTTAAATTTGTTAAGGTGGGAGTCATCTCTGGTCTTTATGACCTTTGGAATTCCTCCTCTGTAATCAACTTAGATTGTAATATATATGTTATGTGAATATCATGTATTATAATTGATTACAGAAACAAACTTGCATTAAGAGGCAACATTGATTAGGAAGCTTTTTAAATTCTTCTGAGGCACAAATTAAGAATATTTTGTGGTACTAAAAGTATCTGTTATGCATTTTATCAGTCATTTAAAAGAAATAGAAGTGACATACATTTAAGTGTCTATTTAGTAATTGAAAGTGTTCTAATAATTTGTTACATATGTTCTACCTCAAGGCAAGTAGAAATTCTAAATGTTTTCATTTGTTGTGTTTATATCCTAAATCCAGAGGTTTTCTGTGAAACCTGTTTGGTAGCTAGGTCATTATCAAATAACCTATTCCAGGAATTACAAAAGTAGAAAAGAAATCAACAAATATTTAAAGAGAGTTTTAATTCAAAATATTTATACCCCCCCCCCCTTTGAGTAAGTGGAGTATTCAATTTAAAATGAAGTATTCCAATGGACATCAGATTCACAAATCCCTGCCGTGCAATACACCTTTAACTATTTAGTGAACTGTCTTCCGTAGAAAATGTTTACAATTTTATGTTTATCTTTTTATAAATAATTTTCTTAAAATGAAAATCTATGCAAAGAGGAAAACTCTTGATGCATCAGACCATGTGTACATTTATTTTGACCAATCCGTCTAGGATTTCTCAATTTTGTAAATGAATTGTAAAAGCAATATATTGTCAAACCATTCACAACTTCAAGCTCGACCCCTCATAGTGCTGTGAAGGATTTAGATACTCCTTTTTAAAATCCCCGCACCTTACACAGTGCATTTCATCCTCAATCGTACGAGTCCGCACTTCAGTTGAAGAAGAAGAATAGCTACAGGTTATCATGAGATTTGATGACTTGGCTAAATTTGTTTCAAAATGTCCCGTAACTTATGATACAATTTTTTTTGTGGAATTGGAATTTGAGATGAGCATGCATACAAGCGCTCATGTTACTTCAATTTTAAAATGGTAGGTAGGCCTATGTCCAGCGAGACCTGATTACATGTTTATGTGCAGAAGAAACTGATTTTTGAGGATCTAGTGAAGTGACGTTTCAGCCAAAATAACTATCAAACACGACTCAATTTATTAAGTGCCATAAAGTAAGATTTGCTTGTATTGTTTAACAACATTTATCTTTTGATATTTGATTGATTCAAGTGGAAGTAGATCTATGTGTTTCAAGAATGTGTCTGTATAGCAAAAACTTGAAGCATGTAAGCTATCATGTCTATTTTGCACAAATGCTACGTTTTTAAATGTTTAAATATGGTCAATTTCAAGTTTCAAAATGATTTTATGTAATTAATCTTACCATATACGTGTGTATTTTCGAATGCCCCTGAAAGCAATAAGCGAGGCTTTGATCATTGGAATATAAGGCAATTATATATTTCCGAGCTTGATTTCATATAACAGTAATCGATGTAGTATTTAAGCTCAAATAAGTTTATGCAGTTTTGATGTTGAAAATATGTCTTATTGTACTGCTCATTAACATCTGATTCAGTCATCATCAGTGGGCGAATCAGAACTTCATTTGTTTGTTTGTTTTTTATTCAATCTTGCAAAGAAATATAAAATAATATAGATAGCAAGAAAAGTAAGTTACAAAATACAAAGCAACAATTAAATTACATGTATTATACAAACATCCATCCCAAACTGGAATGACGTATCACAAACACACAAAAGTTGCAAGGCAAGGATAAACCCATAAGTCTGGCTACATGTGCAGGCTTATTTCCAATGGGGTCTAGTAAGGCCAAAGAAAAAAAAAGTCTGTCTCAGCTTCCCGCGCACATAGCTTTTGAAAATCCAAATTTAGCGCATTTCTTTTTTTTTAGGTTTTTGAGAGATTTTCAGTTTTTTTCATCTTTTTTTTTTCCTACTACTGGAAACAAAAAGGTTAAATAAACGGTCGCAAAGCGGCCGCGAAAAAAACCCAGTGGCCAAAAAATGCAATAAAAAAAATTAGGGGATATTTCCGCGTAGCCCTTTTTTACTAAAAAAACAAAACAAAACGCATAGTGCTTAGGGTTTTGACCTTAAGTAAGCTGAGACAGAGTTCTTCTTTTTTTTTTGGCCTAACAACAGAAAAGTGTATGTGTGACGTGGAGGAAACAGATACAAAAACAGTTAAAGGACAAACCATAAAAATAAGCTGAATATACAGTTTTGAATATACAGTTTTGTCTCATATGAACACATTTTAATAGTGTCTCCTTTTAAATAACAGCAATGCTCTTATTGATGATGACTAAATCAAGTGTGTGCTCAAATTCAAAGGATTATTAATCTATGCAAAGCCATACATGTGTATAAAACAAATGTATATTTTTATATGTATATATATGGAAATTTTAGATGTAGACAACATACTGATAATGGAGTGGCTACATAACCATGTCTTTATAGAAATAATTCTCTCTGTTCTGACATATCGATACATGAGGTAGTTTTTGAAAAAATGTGCTAAGCTTGATTTCTTAAACTATAAAACATTTCCTTTTTCCTCCAGAAATTAGATAAGACTATGAAAATAGTTACAATGGCAAGTCACACTCTTTTAATAAAATTTTGAGCAATATTTTTTTATGCCAATGTTCAAAAAGATTTGGCGGTATGTCAGAACACAAACTATAAATTTTGTATGGCATATTATACAAATATTGACTGCTTTGAGGGGCATGGTTTAAATTATTTTCCCGAGGTGATCTCAAAACCATGAATATGCCCGAAGCGAAGCTGAGGGCAT
Organism: Ophiothrix spiculata; assembly: GCA_000969725.1. Lineage (NCBI taxonomy): Eukaryota > Metazoa > Echinodermata > Ophiuroidea > Amphilepidida > Ophiotrichidae > Ophiothrix > Ophiothrix spiculata. Next base: position 22,921 of record JXSR01S001339.1, read on the forward strand.
ATTCATGGTTTTGAGATCACCGAGGGGAAATAATTTTAACCACCGAATAAAAAGCAGTCAATATTCGTTTTATATACCGAATATATAGATTTTCGTAATCTGGTTGCTTAAAAGAACCGATAATGATGTACGATATTTCTCTTTTCAATGCGGACCGCGCCGTATTTTGCGCAAAATGTATTGAACGGGCCTAGTGAAAAATATGCCCCGGGCCTAGTAAAATCCATGCCCTCACTTTTAACCAATCAGAGGACAGGAATCTATATATGAGGTATATAAAAGTTCTTATGTATTTTCTTAGAATATTTCTTTTGTTATTCCTTTATATAGTCAAGTGTTCATACCTGTCAACATTTTCAAATTCTGATGCGGGAGACTTCTGTAATCACTTAAATTTATGAGTAACGTTTACGGGTAACTGACATGAGGCCCAAAAGGTACATTCCCCCCCCCCCCAAAAAAAAAAACTAAATTACATAGCTTTTAAAAACTGAAAAGGGACAAAATGGATCTCCAAAGCGGACATACGACTCACAAAAACGACCTCATTTTCAATCTCTTAACAAAATGTACCGTGTACGTGGTCTGTAATATACAATAGCGAAACATCGCGGTATAATTTTTTCAACACTTCAGATATCGGGAGATTTAAAAAAAAAAGCGGGAGATATGGCTCACCGATCGGGAGATCTGCCTAAAATCGGGAGACTCATGCCTAAATCGGGAGACTTGACAGGTATGAGTGTTGGTATGTCCGAACACAAATTTTTGGCATATAATATATTATATTTATTTCCTAATGACATTTTATGTGTCGGTATGTCAGAACAATGATGAATTTATAATTCCTAGTCATACAATTAACTTGTGTGTTTAAAATAGTTTCCACATTACGATTTATGGAAATTATTTAAATGTTAGCAAAAATGTTCAATAGTTTACTAGTGCTAATCACCTTAAAAACTTACTACATTTGTGAAATTCTGATATTTAAAAAAAAAATTAGGAAAAGTGGTCCAAAATAACCAAAAATTAGAAATTCCTAATAAATTAGGAAAATTGGCATCCCTGATCAGTGAAGTGTTTCACATCCGATTATTCATTCTATGATATGTTTTGTGATAGCAGATATTTCACAACTTGCATATATAAATTTTATATTTAGATTGGCTATACTAGCTGATAGTAAAATACAGTAGAGTACAAAATGTTTGACACACCACATTGAAAGTTCATCTTTGCTGCTAAACATGTTAGCCAGTTCATGACTAAGTACAGAGAATATATAGCCACACTGGTCTGTGAAAACGAATTAAAATTAGCAAGAAAATAAATATACAATTTTATGGCATTTTCATCATAATGATTGGTCAATTCTCAAAACTATGCCTCATTTTAAAGCCTAAGCCATTCTCTTTCAATTAATACAAAATTATGTATTTTGCCAAAGGCCGCATTGGGTACCTTTCGGTGTGGTGAGTCACACATGTCAAACACATCAGTATTTCCCAATTAATCAAAGGTGCTTTTACACCCCGCCAAAGCTTGAGCAGAAATTTATATTGTGTGTTTCATTTTACTGGTGATCAAAAGTTTTTATAATATATATCTATATATTGCCAATGTGTTATTTTATGTTATTCGAAATATTACTCGATAATATTTCTGTCACTAGATTGTTGTTATACATGAATTGAAACTGAAGTCAGGTTTTTGTTAAAACCTATTGGGCCAATATGCAGTGTTTGTTGTTTGTAGACAAGTTTTGAATGCGTAAATGCTACGTTTCTTTGGTGCTTGTAGTCTCAGTGGCGTGAGCACATTTTCCTGATGGTATGGACCTATGTCCAGGACATAAATATGTGTTCAAAGTACCTCCACAGACAATGCCCAAGTTAAGGTGTAACTAAAACGTTATAACCTTCATGAGATCATGTAAGGTACAGTATTACTTAATCATATGTAGCAAAAAAAACACGTCCATCTTTGCAATTTATTGATGTCATAGAGGACGACAACGACGATTTTAATATGTATGGTAAGCACTGGACGATTATAGTGCCTTTTACTATGCATGTTAAGCACAGTAATCGGCCCTTGTTTGATAAAACTATCACTGTAAAGTGAAAGTTCCTCGTTTTGGAACTAGTCCTCGTTTTTCTAAAACGAGTAGGCTACTCGTTTTTGTAAAAGGAGTAACAAAACAAGTAGCAAAACAAGGAAATTGCCTCGTTTTGCTACTTGTTTTGTTACTACGAGTAGCCTACTCGTTTTAGAAAAACGAGGACTAGTTCCAAAACGAGGAACTTTCACTTTACAGTGTATCTAACTCACTTTTGAACAATTTTTTATTTAACAAAATTTCTTTAACACCCTGTTCTATCCATTGATGGTACTTGAAAGTCTCTAAAAGCAAACTACATCTTTATAATCTGGAAATGGTCAACAACATTTAACAACATAAAATTAACAAACGTCATATGTTTGAATTTCAAATGAGATGTTCTCTAATTGTTACATTTCAAGTTAGATAGTTTTACGAAATTAGGGCCGCACTGTCGCCAGTTATTATATTAGGCTGCCGTCAGGGAATTGTCACATTGATTTTGCTTCAACTAGGGTGGCTGCATGGCCGATGTTGCACCCTTATCTGCACTAAGATTGTAATGTTACCCATAACAGCTTCCCAATATCGCTCAGGTCAACAAAGCAAATTTCAGATTAAATGCCTTGCCCAAGGACATAACCAGTTGGCTGTAGCAGGGCTCTTGACCTACAAACTCAGAGTCCTGTACTGTTCCATTAGACCAAACTCTATTCTGTGGAAACCTAATTCAATCCAACTTTTTTGCAATATTATACAAATATATACCAACTCGAAGATCTGATTAAGACTATGGGCCTGACTTGACTAAAATTGCTATTTTACTGAGATGGGCCACACTGCATGGTAAAATAGCAATCACTGAAAGACTATATAGTTATATCCAGAGATCTAAAAAAGTCAGTATATTTGTTTTATTCTGCATTTAACAAATTTCATGAATTTGTGACTTTGCCTTGCACAATTTTAAAATGTTGTAATCGTGTTCAAAAATCACAAATTGTATTCATTAGCAAAATAGTCTTCCTGATTCATAGTCTTTTTGAAAAGTACCATTTTATCATGTTTATAGGGTTTTCTTCAACTGGTAAAAACTATTTGAAATCATGTACATTTGATAGTTTTAAAGCAATCAACTCTCTTAAATTTATTAATGCAGTTGACGTATCAGGTATACACTGTATAAGCAACACCCCAAGGAGTATTCACAGTATTCATTAGCAAAATAGTCTTCCAGAATCATAAAATAGCCTTTTTGAAAAGTACCATTTATCATGTTTATAGGTTTCCTTCAACTGGTAAAAACTATTTGAAATCATGTACATTTGATTATGTTAAAGGAATCAACTGCCTCAAATTTATTAATGCAGTTGACTTATCAGGTATACACTGTATAAGCAATGCCCCAAGAAGGAGTATTCACACAGGGGAACAACTGCTCAATATGACTCTGGAACCACAGAGCAATGTAAGCCCAAGGAAACAAGGTCTGCTCCAACCGTACGATTGGTGCTAGAACCCATACTTTTGTAGGGTGCTGTGCTCTAACCGCACAGGCTCAGCCACATATGTATTAACAATAGTAATGACAAGGTAATTGACTTACTGGTTTTTCTTCCAAGTGTGAATTTGTGCAAAAAAATGTAATCATGAAACAGATACCCTAAAACAAGTGGTACTGTGACTTGGCTACTATACTTTTATGTAGGCAATACATCTCTAAAAAGAACACAACGAGTATTTGAAATAATTTTAATAGGCGAGTTCAATAATTCATATATTAGAACGCATTATGGGTAAAATATTTACATTTTGGGTGGGGATATATACTAAACACATCCCTCTATTGACTAGGCCAAAAAAAAGTTGTAAGGTTGTCCTCCACCGCCCGCCCCTATTTTTCAAAACTGGAAAAAAAGTTTTTGCTGTACAATAGTATACCACGCCTAATTTTCAGATTTTCCAAAAAAGTTTTTTTTTCTTTGAATATTTTGATCTTTGGAAAACATTTTTTAAGTTGTTGTTTTCATTTTATTGTTTTTAAACTTGTATAAAGAGATGTATCAGCTTTTACCAAATGTGTCTTCCTGTACTAACACAAGTAACTTTTGTATACTCATGTACATAAAATAGAACTAATTGCCAAACCTTGTATTCAGTACAATGATGTATATTAAATCCTATATCGTACCATGTGTACCATAATGAATTCAAGACTTATTTGTGAAATGATTGTTTTATTAAAGACGGGATAATCATTATAGTTTATCTCAAGGTTGTTTTTCACTCGTTTGCAAGGTTTATATTGCTGACGCTTGTTTCTGCGTACCAATGCACTCACTTACACACATATCGGCAGTGCGTGATTTGTTGATTTTGATTGCTTATTGCCACGCAATCACGCGCGTTAAGAGCGGCATGCATGACCCAATCTTGAATGCAAAACAACCTTGAGAAAAATTATATGAATAAATGAATTAAGAGCTCGTTTACAAAACCTCTTACATTCACTCCAGACGGTGTTTTAAGTAGTTCCCAACATTCAATGTAAACGGCTATTTCCACAGATATAAATAACACACTGAACTGCCATAGACTTAAATGATAAAACTACTGATGGAAAACCTGCTATAGAAAATGTATTATATTGTCAAAGTGTGAATGAAAAAGACCTTCAGAAAAGGGATAGTCACAGCCTGATGTCAATGTAAACAAATCTACGGGCCTCGTGAATTGGACGCATTAAAAATGACCGCGCGTGCATTGATTTTGTCTCATTTCACTCGCGTATGAAAGGTGCATTTATTAACCTATAGTTTTGAGTTCTTTTAGGTTCTTAGAATCAGAGCCAAATTAGAATGACTATCAAATCCAATTCTATGGTGGGTGGATGCCTAGGTCAGTTTGGCGGAACTCACAATTCTGATACGTATCCGAATTTAGATACTCCGTATCAAAATTCTGATACCCGTATCTGAATTTGAATTAAAATCAGCTGAAACGGGATATCATCTGAAATTAATATTCAGCTTCGCCACGCACCATACCGGTATGGTATAAAAGTCAATAACATTATCATCATTTGTCATCTAAATTCTAAGAAAGTTTTGGCCAAATTATTTTGCCTTCTGTGATAAGGAGCTATCAGGACATGTTTCGAAGCTGTTCCGCTGGAATTGCACAGATGGAAATGACATTTCCACAGATACATTTATCATAGATGCAAGAAAGATGTTCTACATGTACTTGCCAGCTTGCGCTATCGATTTGTTTCCTGCGCCACGACAGGCGTATCAGAATTCGGATACCCCCCCATATCCTAATTCTGATACGGGTATCACAATTTGGATACAAAATGTGCCCAAAATGTACGTGGGTATCCAAATTCAGAAACGTATCCGAATTGTGAGTTCCGCCTAACTGATGTGCATGCAATGACCTGCATTGCGTCATGGTTAAAGCTGAATTAGATCACATCAAGTGGACAGCCCCGTTAAAGGTGGATATGGATGCATCTATAGCAAGGATCCTCAATTATTTTGGCCAAAGCACCACTTGCATTTGAATACTCCAGTACAAGAAAACTCCAATAGCTCCCTTTGTAAAATATAAATGCATACAAATCTCTGAAAATGATTTCAATTCACTTAAAAGCATTTCCATATCTATATCCCAATCATAGTGTCACATTTGACCTTGTAGTTGACTTTTTTTAGACATTGTTAGATAATTTTTCTAGTGTATATTTGCAGCGGGGAGCTCATTGAGTTGGGGTTTTCTTGTACTGGCTGTATAAATATAGGAACTAAATACTATAACGATTATCTAACAATGTCTAAATAAGTCAACTACAAGGTCAAATGTGACACCATGATTAGGAAATTGACATTGAATGCTATTTTAGTGATGTGAAAGCATTTTCAGAGATTTGTATGCATTTATATTTCATAAGTATAATTAACAGAAGGGAGCTATTGGAGTTGGGGTTTTCTTACACTGGCATATTCATTTGTAAATGAGTTTGAAATTGCGATAATGTGTCAAAAAAGTACAGTGGTCGATTTCACTAAACAATTGTGATGCATCGTAGCTGCGTTGCATTCAGTGCGCAGTTAGACTGCATTTCACAAAAGACATAAAAACCCTACGCAAGCGTGCAATGCGTTGCAAGGTATACCAACACATCACAACTTTGCGATGAGCCAAAAGGTGATCGTAAATTTGTGATGAGCGAAAGATGCATTTTAATGTTAGTGAAACCGACCACAGCTTTCTTTTCTTTATTATCACTGGGTTTAAAAGTGCCACATGGGATCATCCAACTGACCATTTAACCCAATCCAGTCCACTTTCTGAACCTTTTTAGAATTTGACCTCCAGTGAACTTTTGACCTCGCATTACTTAGACCTGACCCTAATAGTCTCTGTCTACACTAAGTTCAGGTGAGACAAATCAGATAAACAGACCAGAGATGTCGACCAGATGTAAGTCTAGCTGTTTTTTTATTTGATGAATCATGATTATTCATTTTATTTGCATAAATCATTTAATAATATATACATACATTATTGTACAACAAAAGAAATAAAATATTAACATATGCTACACATTTTTGGAAAAAAAATATTTGTTGGGACTTTTCCGTAACTATATTTGTTAAATACTAGTAACTAATATGATACCAGCTATTTTCAATGAGAAGTACTTTGTTACAGATCTTTGTAGATTCTATAAGTACAATGCTATCAAATTGTTCTGGTTTTCAGGTTTTAATTTTTTTCTTCACATTTTGCCAGCAAATGCAACACCTTCTTTGCAGATTTGTGAAATCTGGCTCAGTGAATAATGGTTACATCAAGTTACACTAGATAGTTCACGCTGTAACCCAGGTGCCAGTTATTACTGTTTAACCCTTTGAACCCTGGCCATTCCATGTGCATCTGTACCGTTGACCTGGGCCGACCAGAAAGTTTAAAAACACAATATAACCCATAAACTTACTTTGATTTTGATTTCCCTTTTCCTATTCAAAAAAGAATACTATTTACGTCGACCAACATATTCAACATTTACGTTGTGGTGTATGGATGAAGCCACATTTGTTGAAAATTTTGATAAAATTTACAAAAATGTGAGGAATTTTCTCACCTCTGTCGAGTAAATAAGAGCAAAATGACCCATCAACCATGGGTTCAAAGCTTCATTGATGTCTTCCAATTCAGTAACGAAGTGTTACGTGTCATCCGATTATCACCCAGACAACTGGATCATGCTTTCTTGTTTTGAACCATGATCGAAATGATCACCACACAAAAGTATTGAAATTTCCGTTGTCAGGTGATGTGTGTGATCCAGTAACTGGGTGAGTTACGTAATCACTTCGATACTGAATACAAATAAGACCATTGAAACTTGTAACTGCCCCACTACCCATGCCTGTTGACAGGAACATCAAGTTTCTGACAAGTGACCTAAAAGCAGGTAAACCGGCTCATCGGGTATACAGTACATGTACATGTGAGCCGGTATACCTGCTAGTCAGGTTCAAAGGGTTAATATGCCATTGTTTAAAATCACAAATTTGCCAATGTCTTAGTTCTGTAATTGTAAAAAATATGTATTGAAAGTCTGACACTTGGATAAAATTAAAGTACAATTGGTATACTGAATAGCAAGGTACAGGTGATAATTCAGCCCATGTACAGAGAAGACTTGAATGTGTGAGTTTCCCACTAGGCCCTGGGCATTCCCAGGGCAAGGGTCACGAGCTGCTAGAAGAATATTGGGCAAATTAGCAAGTCTAGGGAAATATCAGGAAAACTTCTACACACTTTGCACCACTTGAAAGGTTATTTAATTTAGTAAATTGTCAGTAATTATGTAAATACTTAATTAAAATCCTAATCAATTTTACCCATCGCTAGCAGTAAGGCTTGGCGCCCAAAGACATTCGCTACTGATATTCGCTCTGACTTATTCGCTAAAACAGAGAGCGAATGTCGCTCTCATTGCGCAAACATCGTTTCAATCGATGAAAGAAAATATCACTCA
>JXSR01S001339.1:31126-55375 GCA_000969725.1 Ophiothrix spiculata
GGGGGGGGCACTCAACTTTCAAAGTGGTAGGTATGTCAGGCGAAAAGCGCTGAAATGGTGGTCAGGTGAACTGATTTTCTGTAAGAAAATGGACCTTTGAAACCAACTTTGGGGGTCTAGTGAACTTTTGCCCAAAAATAGCCTCCTGAGCTGAAAATTTTCACATTTCCTGAGCAATTTTTGTATTTAGAGCTAAAATTTTGTAGTTTTTCTCAAAAACAGGGTCAAAAGAACTGAATCACATTGAAAATGGGGATCTAGTGAGCGGCCAGGGATCCTGAAAAAGGGGGTCTTGACCGCCGGACATATATATCCTGCCCACGAACATGAGTGCCCCCCGAATCTAAGAATATTCAGAGCAATCTGTGCTCTAATTTAATCTAAAGTGTAGCGAATGTTGTGAAATTTGTTAAGCGAATGTCGCTCCCCATTGGAGCGAAGTTTGGTGGAGTGTGTGAATGTCACTCGGAAGTGTGAATGTCTTTGGATGCCAAGCCGAAGTCTAACAACAGACAAATTGATCAACTGACACTTATATCGGCTCTAATTGCGCTAGTGTTTGAGGCTATCAAGAAGTGTTAGAATGATGTCGACATGGGATTCAATTATTTCTTGTTGTTTTAACCAGAAAACAAATATGCTGAAATTCTGATTTTGCTGTGGGTGTTTTTATGGGGTAGGAAGTTCTTAGGATACTTTGGGAACATTTAAGGGTGGTTGGCTAGAAAAGGAGAGCTGAGGAGGTTCCAACTGAACGACAATGATACAAATCCACAGTAGATTGCTCCGATGCACATGTGCATCCTGGGGTGTGCAGATATTAACGGTACAAGTAGCAACAGTTATTTTACAACCTTATTTTTGTACTGATGTGCCATTATCGTTATAATCTATCCACCATTTAATTTCGCTGCTACAGAGTGTCCACGAATGATTTATACCCGGTTTCAAAAAATCAGAAAGAATATTAAATCGTAATTTTTCATAAAACCAACAAGTTTTCTACAATAGTGGATAAGTCTTCTACATATTCCATGAGTTTCATCAAAATATCATGCTTCATTGCTTTGTGTGATGGCGTAATTGAAAATCTAGGCAAATGTGGTTTTGATCTTTACAAATAATCGTGCAAGTATACTTGTAAATTATATGCACACTCATTGATGTTTGTAAAATTTAATAAATACAACTTCACCAATTACAAATCGTTTTTCTTTGTTTTTGTAATTTTATATGAACTACAAAAAGCATTACCTTGGATACTTCTTAATCTATTCCTACAGAAAATAGCGAGATAGTCTTAGTTACATATGGAGCAAGACACAATATTGGCGGGCGAGTTGAGGAACCACAGTTCTGTTGATTATGTCAACATACATCGGCGCGTTGAGGTTTCCGTCGATAATTACTGGTTCTATTATTGAGTTGGTACCCATAATACCCATCAAAACTACTATTTCTGGTTGTCATTAGCAATGTCAAATGTAAAGTTTCTAGGTGGGTTTCCTGTAGGCGCATAACGTCTAACATTATTTGTACTGGTCATTGTAAAGCTGTTCAACCGTAACCAAAATTGTTATTACACTTAAATGACATCCTTTTATATCTATCACAGTCAATCAACAAAACCTAAATTGTATTTTACGTTTTAACTCTTTAAACTTAGGGTATCAGTGTAGTCAGTTTTGGCTGTTTAAGTTCAACAATTTCTATGATTACAAATTATAATTCACAAAATATACACTGTTTTGAAAAATCTCTTTAACTTTCTACAGGAACATGGGATTTGAAAAATTCAAAATTCTTCAGAAACCTAAAGACATGTATAACTCAAAAATAAACAAGATTTGACCAAAACCTTATCCACTAGTCCATAAAAAATCCGATAGCCGGGTATAAATCATTCGTGGACACTCTGTATATGGTTCTGATGACCTTGCCCCCCCCCCCCCCCCCCGACCCACTCCCCCAATCCTTAATCTGATGCATTTTGATCATAAAATAACCAAAACTGTGTTGTAAACATTGAATAATAATGTTATTTTCATCAAGTTAGTCATCAAGAGTCAAGTTACCAAATCTTCACTGTCGGTATCAATGCGTCTGAAAAATAGGTAAACGGTGTCTGAAAAATAGCCATATTGTGCGACAGAAGGAGACATGTTTTGTGATTGTATTTTAGATAGTCATTGACGATCTTCAGAAAAAAATGGACAGACATATGAGAATTGATAAAACCAACCCTTGTCAATCACTCCACTCTTATTTCAATGAAGAAATAGATTGTTTCATAAGTGTTTGAACATAGCATACTTGCCCTACATCTCGACTGACTGACAGGTATCGATATGGTGCCAATTTTATAGTCCCCTTTTGAAACCTGTTTCGACGGGAACAATAAATGACGGACCTGCTAGAAGTGAGCGCACCAGCTTACTAACCATCAATTGACATTGTGGTAATAAATAGACTAAATATAATTTATTTGAAACAAAAAATAACACAATAGAAAACATCCGTCAAAAAAGTGGAATAAAAAAATCCAAAATAAAATAGTATTTGATTGACTACGCTGGGTGCTAATGCTGTTTGCTTCTGTACTGTAAGGTTAAGTCTCCACCACTCTTCCAGATAAAATGTTTTACAGTTCTCAAGTCCATGTTGGGGTCAAGTACCTGTAACAAAAGGAAAATATCAAGGGATAATTACTTTCAGTATTGCATATTGTTGTTCTGCAGCAATTTAATGTTGTTCAAGGGGTGTTGGACAAGTTAAGCATCATCCCAAACTTTTCCCAAACATTTTGAGATTTTTGCATCATTTGAAGTATAAGCGGTAATAATGACTGCATGCACAGTTTCATTGTCAAATTCAAAACCTATATACATGTATCAAAAAATTTAGATATTCTTTTATTTATAATTTTTGTTGTTGACAACAATAAATACTGTCACCTAGAGTTGAAATTTTAAATTGCCTTTATCAGGACAAACAAATCTTTAAACAAAAGCACTGATTTTACATAGGTGTATTTTGTACACACCTTGAAAAATCTGGCCAAAAATCCATAATACTAAAATTTGTCCAAAGCACTGTTTATCTTCTGCCACTTTATATGATATAAGCCCACAGGCTCTTGACAGCTGTTAAATAAATTCTGCAGATTGATTAATGGCTTTACCTGATCTTGACAGAGTAATTCTACTTTTTCTTCTGATATTGAGCTGAAATCTTCTGTCTCTGCATCACTGCCACCGTTCTTGCCATTCGTTGCAATAGACGATGAGTTATCTGCACCCATGACTTTCTCATACACATGTTCTACTACCTTCCTGACTTGAAGCATATCACTTGCTGAAAGACGGTCCCTAAAAATGGAAAAAAGTTACAACAATTTTAAAAGCATAACATGACATAGTCCATCTAGATGGACCTCACAAGCGAGCGCCATCTGGATGGACTAAACATGACATTGATGATTTAACTTAGCTCTAAGGAGCTTGATTTTAATTTTCAAATACATATTGGTTCTAGAAATATCAGATCTAGGCCCAGAAATACCAGGTCTACCTTGAAAGTGGCATTTTACAAATTCAAAATGATACAGTTCAGTCCTTAACAGACAATACTATCAAGCAGCTGTTCCATAAATTCAGAGTTCTGTCCTCCCCAAGTAAAAATCAAGCTCCGAATAAGTTGCAAACATTTATATTGGTAATGGTATCCTAGGTGAAAAGTTACAAGTCACTAATAAAACTACCTCCAAACTGTAAACATACAGAAAATACAACTTTTTTTGAAATTGTCAATTCAAATCAATTTTGATGGAATATTTATTTTTAAGTACTTGTTTTGTTTCTTTCACACATCTTCGGTTATGATTAAATTGTGTAACATATCAAAATAAAAAACAAATTGTTGAATTCATAGATTTTCAAACTTAAAAAAAAAAAAATAAATAAAAAAAAAAATAAATAAATAAATAATAAAAACATAAAAAAACCCCAACAAAACAGAATTATAAAAAAAATATTATAACAGGAGGCGAAGTTCTTTCAATAAGTAGCTAGTCGCATACATGACTGAGAGAATAAATTCCGTTATCACGCTTCCTGATCCAAATATTTACAACATGATTACAATGGAAAATTTCAACCTTGTGAAAATCAAATTGCATTATACATTCTAGTCAAAATTACTTAGCTCAGAATAAGGCCAATAAACACTGGTTAAGACCACCAACAGCATTTGGCCTAGAGCATGTTCAGTTGTCGATACTGGCCATTTCTGATCTAAGGCATGATTTCACTCTCTCCAGGAGGTGGATATCAATGTTTGGACTTTGTTTGTGGTTGGGATAAAGCTAATCACTTCCAAGCAGTGTGAAGCCACGGGGTGACCTTGCAATTTTTCCAGAGTTGAGAATTTGATACAAAATCATAGGGTGGATTCAGTATTTTGAAGGCAGTATTATAACAGTCTTGTTAGTATGTATTCAGTATGTAGAAGAGCCAGAATAGATACTAGACAGTATAGTAATGGTATGTGAATGGTGGTCTGTTTAGCTCTGAACCAGAACTAGATTTAACTAGGCAAGACTGGCAAGTTTTCCGTGATTTAAAACACCCAATTTCACGATTTTCCGCAATTGAATTTCACATGGGGAAAACCATTTACATACGGTAATACATATAAGAAGGCCTATAAAGTAGAGATGGTCAATACGCCAACGGTAAAAATCGAATTTCCGAGGGCAATTTGAAGTGGCAAAACAAATGTGAAACACCTTGATTTTCCTTGATATGTTTTGTAGAGCCAGTGTTCTACCTCAACAACAAGAAACAAAAAAATCAATTAGTCAGGATATTTTGATAATTTGGGGTCAAAAACAGCAGAAGTCACATTTAGCACTTACGGCTGAATAGAAATATACAACCCCTTGTGACAAATAATACATTAAAATGAAGATAATTAAACTCTGAACACGATTCTGAAAGAAAAATTGAAAAAAAGCAAATAGTTTTTGAAATACGGCCATTTTTCATTTTTTTTTCAAGAAAAATAAGTCCATAAAAATGTCATATGCGCATGCTCAACATGCTGAAAGGGACCGTTCCATTTGTGCAATAGGGATAAAAAAATATACCCATGTTCATTATGGTAAACTTAAAGTAAATGTATTTTACAAATATAATAAATACTACGTATATTACTTTGTTTATAGTTCACACTTTATTAATAAATCAATTCAATTATCGCCTGAGCCTGAAGGTTATCCTTTTTATGATACAAACACAAATCAAAACACACAATTCAGTCAACTACCCCCTATTAGACTATACCATGTTTGCGAAAAATGTTTATACGTATTTTCCTATACTGAAATCTTGTGAATTTCGATAAAATATTCGGCTTTTCTAGATAGTGCTTTATCTATATGATTTCAAGTTGACTTTTTAGATTTGTCTTCAAAATACGGTCATTCTGATATGCAAATTCTCTAACTTGGAAATTATTTCCTTTTTTTAGACAGAAAAAATCAATTTTCCAATTCTTTTAAGGTATTTGAATAATTTATTTTTGAACATTTAAAATCTGTAGTAAGCCTTCTTTAAAATAGCATCCAATTTAATGACATTGTGTATGTTATACTCTAAAAAACTTCGAAAATAAACCGAGTTCTGTTCGAAATGAATTTCTCCACGCTTTTGAATTGCCGTGAGATTTTGCCTAGCAGTAACCTGTGTTGTTAAACTGCAAAATTCTCTTCGCTTAGAAAATGAAGCCCAATACGAAAATGTACCAATCAATAACAACAGTAACATTAGGCAAGATCGATGCAGATGAGTGGTAATCCTTTTTATTGACAGAGTGAAAATTCGCATACTGTGTTATAACTTCCCGGGCGTAAATCTCATTGAATATTCGTGTCGCCACTGATTTTGTATTTGTTAAAACTTGAGCTATGAGATTTTCAATATTTTTTTTTGATTACTTCTGTTTTTCCAATAATCGTGAAATTTTCAGGATTTCATATTTTTACTATATAGTTTGGAAATATTAAAAAATATATACATTTTTTTGAAAAGGGCCGAAAATACACTGGACTGAAAAAGGCGTTTCGCTCAGCTGTAGTGTGAGAATACATTGACCATCTCTATATAAAGTAAATTGTAATTAGTTGACACAGAAAACTTGTCAGCTTTAACTAGGTTGATACAAAGATCAATTTCAAAGACTAGAAGTCAAAAAAGTCACCCCATCTATGAAAAATATACTGTAAGCAACCTAATTTTGCCAGCGATTTAATTTCACAAAAACATTTAATTTGCACAATTTAATCCCCTGCGAAAAATGTCTCTGGTCAAGGTTAAACCATGGAAATTAATGGCAATCAAATACCCTAAAAGTGCTTGGCTTCACCAGAACATTTTGAAGTCCTAATTAACCACTTGGGAACAACTATAAAACATATTTCAACTAAAGGAATTATTTAGTGATAACAAAACTTTGTTTCTAAGAACATGTGACCCGTCATATCGAAAGGTACCTTAGAGTCCAAAAAAGGAAATTAATTTGTTTGTCTCATCTGAAAGTTTATATTTTTAGCTTTAAAATGACACCTTGCTTTTGGTAATTGGATGTTCGATTGCAAAGTTACATCAAAATTGGTAAAAAGGTATCGAGCTGGTTCAGAAAACTATACTTCTGAGAAAAACTAGTTACTGGTAAAACTTGAATGGAGAAAGGATTTTCATCTCGGTTTTTAAAACATTTGTCTTATGTTTTGGATGTTGGAACCTGATTAATATGATAGAATACACTTCAAAGATAACGTTTCTTATGGAATTAGAAATTCGACCTTGGACGTGATTTTTGACTATGCTCAGCTTCAATGGCCCGTATCTCATAATTTACTATGCCGACCTTAAGGTACCTTTTGATATGACAGGGCACATATGTTGCATGAAAATGACCAAGTTCTAGAAATATCTCCTGCATAACCAGTTTTGGAAAATCAAAGACTGATCAAATATATGAGTGAATAATGATAGCACTTACTTTTTGAGTGTTTTTGTTCCTGATGTTGAGTGTGATTGTAAAAAGAAAGATATCTTGTTGAATTTGGGTTGATTTTTCTGAAAGAGAAAAACAGATCAAAATATTACAACATATAATCAAGTATTAAATTTTGATTTTTTTGAATTATTGCTAAAACAGGTTACAGATATGCCTTACACTCTTTTAATATGCAAAGGGGTAAACATTATTAAAGGCTACTTAAGGACACAACTTTAGATTTATTTTATTCATGGGATGAGGCAAGACTTTAAAGTGTATGAGATTTTTTTACTTACAAGACTCACCCTGAACCCCCTTTATAACATTAGATCATATGGGACAAGTTTTTTTTTTCCTTGTATATTTTTACTTTATTTAAAATTTAAAACAAAAACAAAAAAAACAAACAAAAACAACAGCAAATTCCAGTGCTCCTCCAGCAATTTTCACCTTCGGACAAGTCAAATCACTTCAGTTTTAGATTAGGTCTGTGTGAGTTACAGACTAGGAATAGCATTTCTCGACAACAAAAATATCCAAAACAGGTCTGTGTTGCAAAGATCCCGGGCAAAGATTTCCCATTATAATATGCTTATCTAATATAATGGAGATTGGCATCAAAATTCGATAAAATTATGTGCAAAAAACATTTTGTAGGTTTTAATCTTACAAATTTAAATGATAATGAAAGAAATATATCTATTCATGATGCTACGAGAAAATATTGCAAAATATTTGAGAAAACAACATTGTCTTTTGACTCCAAACGTATGTGTTAGGTGCTGTAAAGTCATCATATTTGATTATTAAATTTGTTCGAACCCTTTGATCTTGCATCTGTTATTCTAAATGCCAATGAAAGGCATTCGTAGAAATCTCTTACGATACCATAAATCATATTGTTAGGTCGACATTACAACACAGCTGAAGGGTGATGTTTCACCTGCCAATTTTGCTTTGAGTAGGTAAATTTCTGGTTGTCTAGATTTAAATATAAATATATTCAGTCTGTGAATGCAGTTTTGCATATGGTTACCATCAGACGTTTGCATGAAGTGGTCAATAAACATTTGTACAGCATTCGTAGCAAGTCCTATGTGCAATTGTGACCAAACCATAAAACATAGATATGAAAAACAAAGAGTTCTATTTCTACACAAGATTTATTTACTCATTTCTTGCAAGACACACTTACATCAACTGTTATATCTACCACCCATTGAGGTACGGTTTCATTAAGCAGCATCCTTTCTGAGTCGCCACCGGCATCGCGACAAAGAAACCTGAACAGAGTACGGCCACCAACCTCACTGAAGATAACTGGCGTATGGCCTAGTACGCTGAAATATCCATTGCCTGTGCGTAGTGTGCCTGTGGATGTGTCCCTGGGTTCGTCACTACTAGTGTCCATACCATTACTAGCATGGGGAATCTCTTCTGGTTCAATTGTATGTGTTCTTGGCCAGTGTTCAAGTAATGCTTGTAATAGTAAACCTCCAAAATTAACTGTGTATGTAATACAAATGGAATAATAATTAACTCATAACAGAAAAGTTGTGTTAACATATCCATCTTAAGAGGGGTGATAAATAAGTTTGTGGTCTAAGATATGAGATTTGACTATTCAAATTTCATTAACATGTTATGCAATATAACTTAATTGATGAACAAACGAAATGCCCCCTCCCCTGCCTCGAATTAGCGGGCGCTAGTGGGACAAAATTCATAAAATTGGGACAATAATTTGAGCTGTATTCCATTGTGTATATGGTCCTTTTTCATTTTCACAATAGTTGCTCTTTTTAACAACTTTCATCCATGATGCTTTGAAAATTAAAACAAACACAACAGGGACAATCTTGATTTTATTTATTTTAAGGGTTAGGGTGGACATTTACATTAGTATCTTGGCCATCAATAAGCTCTACAGTGAGGTTTTGAATTCCCTTTTTTTGACATGCATCACAATGCCCCATGTGTGATAGGGGTAAGGCACCGGCTCCATCCTATAACAACAGGAACAAATGTGTTGATATTTGAATTACTTTAAAAGCCATTTTTATGGTTGTCAGTACCCATCATCACGTCAATGCAGCAACAGACCAGCTCAATCCTGATCCATGTCATGTGACCTTTTACCTAACCATATAAGAAGATGCAGCGAAGCTAATACAAATCATAAGCCATTCTTAGTCACTGAGTGCGATTTTACTTCCTAATAAGGAATTTTGGCCATCCATTATGAGACGATAGATGACAGTGCGTTCAACGCAGGGGAGCCGCGCGTTCAAAATCACGGCCAATGCAGGTATACGCACACCTCCGGCGCGAACAGCTTTACTGGGTTTGGAATATTTCATGTTTGAATAGGGGTGTACGTTTTTCCAATGATAATGTTTATAGTTTTTGGCAATAATTTTCATCGTTTTTGGTTTATAAATGACTCAAATTTGTGACTAAGAATGAGAATAAAAGATGGCGATTTATTGTATTGCCTGTCATCTATCGTCTCATAATGGATGGGCGTATATTATGAGACGATAGATGCCAGGCAAAACAATAAATCTTATCTTTTATTCTCTAATTAACAACTAAACAACATTGGCAATAAATAGTCCATTGCATATTTCCTCACCTTTTGTTTCTGGGCCATCTGCAGGTCCTAAGCCAACATCCTTTGATGACACCCATGCTGCAAAACAGTCATTTTCTTCTAAGTGTATACATAACATCTGCAAAACAAAACATGCCAAACTAGCTGAAGAGTGTTTTTCTAAAATTCACTAAGTCCTATATGCTGGCATGCTAGATTTTGAAAGACAAATCTCACTCCATTGAAGAGACAATTTCCAAAACTCAATCAGTTCAAGAAATATACAAATGCACGCATATTTGTAATGATCTTATTATCTGTGTGCATTAAATTTTGGTCATTTTTTACCCTTCACTATACCAAAATATACTTCACTGTGAAGCTTGACCTATCCAACAAAAGTTGAAAATGAAGCTATAACTATCAAAAAAATAAAGGAGTGATGTTTTGACTAGCACATTTGGCATTTGGGCGATGCTTTGCCTATATTTTCTGTGAAGCAAGTGAAGTTGTAGTGAATCTTGACCTTGCAAATAAATTGCAACAGGTGAAGACTGGCGAGCGCTTGAGGAGGGTGGGTCCAAGCTTCAACTGATGCCTGCATATATGTCATTAGTAAAAATTTACAATTTCTTCAATTTTGAAGGCAAAAACTCAACTATCCAAAATCTGTAAATGGCAACTTAAATTTCCTGCATCATAATCAGGGATGTAAGTGACCTCTTTTTTCAAAAAGAGAAACTTTGAAAAAAAAAAAGGAAAAACAATGAAAATGGCAAAATTGGGCTGAAAATGAAAGAAAAAACTTAAAATAATAATTTACGCTGAATGAAGAGGTTGAGAGATCCTCGCAAGCAACGTCGCTGCAAAAAGAAGAATCTGAAAAGGTATCTATATATTACTAATAATTTACCAGTTAATTTACATGGTAAATTACCAGTTTTAATACTCACATCTGTGAGCATTAAAACAAAAGCAGATATTTACTTATCTAACATATAATTGTAAACTGTATACCTTTCCTTCTCCTACCTCGGGCCAAGAACAGTGATGTAAAATCGGTAATTTAGCAGTTAATTTACATGGTAAATTACTGGTAAATTACTGGCCTAAAAAGTGATAAATTAAGTAAAATAAGCAAAATATAACATTTTTATGATTTTTCTAATTTTTTTCCAATTATTATATTTTACTTAATTAACCTTAATTTGCCGGTAATTTACTGGTAATTTACCGGTAAATTAACAACATTGGCCAAGAACATGGCAACACCCCTCGTACATCATACTTACCCCAATTTTAAGATCTACAGAAAACCAATGTGGTACATAAACCATCTTGAACCTATTTTTGATCTCTACTTCAAAGTCAACATCTCCAAGGTCTTCAACTTTACGAGCCTGAAAAATTGATGAAGGAAACAATCAACTATTATAATGAGACACAAGCTCCAGAAAATTTTGATTTTACTAAATGTAGTAATAGCCAAATCAAGCACAATTAGATCAAGTTATACTTGTCAAACTATGCCTGAATGAAATAGCATTATTGAGACTCACGTTAATGCAAGAACATCCTCACTGATATCACCAATAGAGAAATGGAAACCTGTGATTGATTAGTGAAACATGCTCACTGGAATTTCCATAAAATTACCAAAACGGTTAAACCTTCAATTTTAAAAGGCAACTCGGACATAATGAATGTCTAAAACACACTGCTGTGCTGCAACTCGGCATAGTGGCAGGTTTAAAAGACAGAAATTACATAAACCACATAAATGAAGTAATCTGGAGATTAAATTGCCCAAGGACAAACTTGAAGCTTAAATGAGTATAGCGTATCAAATTGCAGAGTTTGTTTTATACTCCAGGGGAAAGTATGACTACGACACAGGGTCAGTATAGAGTCAACCTCCAAACAAAATTTTTGGTACCAAAAATTTGGTCGTGACGTCAAATTTCTTTCTGGCCAGTCTTGGTCAGATCAATTCAGATACATTTCTCTTTTTCCTTATGGTTTTCCCTGTACATCAATATAACCTGAATTACCATGTGCCGCTCAGTAGTCAATAGTAATTAATGACTACTGGCAACATTTCTTTTCAATTAATATTTCTTCAGTTGATAAAACCAATGCAGTGCCATAGGTGTATGATCTTACTGTTCGTATAATACCAAAAAATGTCATGTGAAAAAAAAAGTGAAGTGTAGGAATCAGGATCACAGCTTATTCCTTAAAATAACATCTCAATTCCCATTTTCCCCCCGGAAAATATCAAATTATGCAAAAAATTTAGATTATTCACTCTAGTTGGAAGAATCATAATGATACAAATCTTCTCAATAACATATTTGATTTTCCAACTTACAAATCAATATAGAGCAGGCATGAGAATGAAATTCCATGAAAAACAGGACAAATTGTGAAAAAACAGGAAAACAGGCTAAAAATACATGAAAACACAGAAATTTGACAAAAAAAACAACAACAACCAGGATTTCCTATTTAAACAGGAAGATTCTCATGCCTGATAGGGCATGCCATCTCACTTAGCTCTGGCTTTCAAAGTTGCCATGAGTAACACAACTTTGTTTTCTAAATGGCCATTTTCTAATCCACTTGAAGATGACTGCTAGTACTATTGTTTATATGTTATAGTCTTGAAGTGTACATCTTGGCTGAATTTCTTATAATGCAGTAGATCTTACATACTTACTGTTAATACATCATACAATGCTACTTTGTTTTCTGTGTCCTTGGTGATGATATGTCTTTTATCATTCAAGATGTGAAATTGGGTGATACTTGGTCCCCCTGAAACAATTCAACCAAATTATTTATAATAATAATAATATGTATTCAAATCACTTGCAATTTACAAACATGTGAAAAATATTCATTGTCAAACACAAAAATTACAAAAACAAATTTCAATTTTACAGAAATATTTCTATTATAACAAGATAAAATACATGAACAAAATGCAAGTAATTTAGGAGAAATGAATGGGTTTGTAAACCCAAAACACGCAAGTGCTCATTTATCCCGTACATTAAATAAAAGGACATACATGAATAATAAGGACATTAAATTTATGCAAAATCAAACAGCAGCAAATGAATCCAATAGGGGAATGTGAATCAATCAGCAGTACAATTTAATGAAAAACGACCTACACTCAGATTTAAAAATAGCAAGATCATGGCAGTCCTTAACATTGGGAGGAATTCCATTCCATAGTCTTGGAAGTGACACAAAAAGAGAATTGAAAATTTTTTCCTTTGAACCCTGTCCAACCTGTCAATGTGATTTCCCTGAAATGGAGCCCAAACACAAATACAGTAAATAAGATGTGGCAAAACAAGAGACTTGAAGAGATTAAGAAGTGCAGCAGAAGACATGTCTTTGGTACACCTAATGATGAAACCTGACAACTTAGATACTTTATTTGTGACACTGTTGATATGAGTATCAAAAGAAAGATCCTTACTGAAAGTAACCCCCAATAATTTAAAATCGCTAACTTCATCAAGAGTTGCATCACCCATTGAATAAGAATTTTGGAGAGTCAGATCTTGTCATGTGCATAACAGAACATTTAGAAAGATTAAGTGGGAGCCTATTGTTATCTCAGATTAACAGTGCATTTACATTCAAATCAAAGTTTGTCTTCAAAGTTTGGAACATTCTCTTTCTTTAATGCAGTCATTCATATAAGGCCGATATCCGCAATGCTTTTTGTTGACAATGTCATCGTCGATGACTCATCGACATATATTAAAGAAAGTATAGATAGGAAACAGGTCAATTTGCACCCTAAAAAATTAGCTAATGGGATTGCGCCACGCAGGCGCCATGCCTGGACCGACGCTGCGGGATTGCATAGTGACCCAGCTCAGTGTTCTATCTCGCACTACTATTACTTGACTACAACACAATACGCATCTTGTATTTTTCTGCCAAATTGTGCGTAAGCAAAGAACAGCCCTTGACTGGATTGCTGCATTCTCAGTTAAATTACCATTCTGTTGCCGGAGTACGGTCATCGACAAAAGCAATAGTATTTTCTGTCGACAAGCCTGTTCATGTTTCGAATATATATTGACAAAAACATAAGCAAAAACAAAATATGGAGAAAATCTTAATATTTTAAGGAAATTTACCTGTGTATGTTACTCCTCTCAGATAAGTTTTTATACATCGATGTTGAATTGATTAACTCAATCATGGCATCACCACATTCCTTACATGTCCATTTGATTTCTTTAACGGCATCCAAATATCACCATTAACAAGTGTTAGAAATGCCAGTTGATGTAAGTCAGTGCCATGGGTTGTTAGTGCAATGACATCAATATATTCTTGACAAAATGACAATTGTCAATGTCAGTCTCTCAATTCAGTTGGTTTTGTCTACAGTGAAAATACTTGCCAATACCAGTCCTAGTCATTCTGTTAAAATCTGACAGACTCATGTGGGTCATACTATTTAAACACAGACAGAGCTCGTATTTACATGCACAATTTTAAACGGAGGATTTTTCTTGTATACTTATGGGAGACTGTGACTCACCTTTGACAAAATATACTGGTGCTTTACATACTGGCTTGAGTGGTGTGTTGTCAAAATCCCCTGATACTCTGCTACTCTCGCTACTTTCTTCTACACCCTCAAGAGACTGTGGTAGAGTAAGAAAACACAGAATTACATTTGTAGAATTGTATGGACTATTCTGGCTTAAGGGAGGATATCTCCAAATGAAAAATACTTGGACTAAAATGAAACATCTGTATGTCAAAAATGGCAGATTTTCACCTGGATTCGAACCGGACCTCTCGCACCTCGATCCAATTATCAGTATGTCAAGCCACTGACCATGGCAGCGATTTCATGATCATAGCTATCTCAGGTCTATGAGATATTGTGAGATTCAGTA
Source organism: Ophiothrix spiculata (assembly GCA_000969725.1). Classification (NCBI taxonomy): domain Eukaryota; kingdom Metazoa; phylum Echinodermata; class Ophiuroidea; order Amphilepidida; family Ophiotrichidae; genus Ophiothrix; species Ophiothrix spiculata. The sequence continues at coordinate 45,722 of JXSR01S001339.1, forward strand.
GGGTTAGGGTTAGATTCATACTTAACAGTACCATGCTTACTGTTGTGTTTCATTTTGTATATGCATTTCTGACATGGGCTTATATATCTTTGTTAATACATGTATCTCAAAAATAATATTGCAGTGAAAATGCATATTAAAATTGCAAGAGGTAGAAGAGAAACGTGCAATACTTAGGTCCGTATTCATAAAGGGGGAATAACTTTTCATTTCTTTCATTGCTGATCTAGAAGAGATACGTGCAATACTTAGGTCCGTATTCATAAAGGGGGAATAACTTTATTCCAGGAATAACTTTTCATTTCTTTCATTGTTGATGTCACTTGGTATTCACAAACGAAGGAGAAAGTTATTCCATGGACTATCCTAGGCTTTATAAAATCCAACTTAGTTCAGGACTGTGGACTATCTCTATTCCAAGAATGACTAACCCAGGAATAAAGTTATTCCTGGAATAACTTTTGTTAATATGGGCCTTAAAGTTTGAGTTTGTCACCTTTTATAGTTTAACAACCAATTATTTTCCTACATGTAACCGTTTTGGGGACACTAGATACTTGCACTCATACTTACCCATTTATTAATATTTGACCTAGTTGTTGCTACCCATAATGCCTTCTGATCTGGTGTTATTTCTATTCTTAAGATTGCAGCATTTTCATCTACAATTAATACACTATTCTCAGGGTTTCTGATATCAGTTTGATAGATTCGACAGTCACGCCCACCAGAGTAAAATGTTGTAAATGCATCATTTGCACGTAATGCCCATACACCTTCAGTGTGCATGCGGTACGTTGCTAGGCAACGTTGTTGTCCTAGTGACCACAACCGTACTGTTCCATCTGAACTGCCTGATAAACACTGTGGAAATAAACAAAGACAGAAAGGTCAAATAATGCACAAATAGTATTTAATTAACAAGTAGAACTTGGATTTACATGATACATAAAATAATGTCCCGCCAGATGTAAAGATCAGTAAAGCAAATTAAACGACTTCTAGATTACGACCTCCTGTTAAGGAAAATATTGACTAAAATGTTAAAAAAATCCATGAAAGACTGAAGAAACAGTGACAAATTATGTATATCTTGGCAATGACCTCAGATCATCTCAAGATTACCATTGATCCACACATCATGTTTGTCCCCTACCAAATGTTGATAATGTGCAAGTCACACCCTCAGTAATGCTTACCCTAGTAATGCTAAATCTGTATGACCTTTGACCCTACCATGCTTTTGTACCATCTTTGATGACTAGTAATGCTTTAATGATATCTGTATGACTTTTGACCCAACCAAACTTACTTGTATAATATCTTTGACTAATGCTTTGACATTATCTGTATGACCTTTGACCCTACAAACTTACTTGTATACATCTTTATTGACTAATGCTTTGATGTTATCTGTATGACCTTTGACCCTACTATACTTACTATTGTACTATCTTTGTTGACTTGACTAGTAATGCTTTGACGTTATCTGTATGACCCTTGACCCTACCATACTTACTATTGTACCATCTTTGTTGACTAGTAATGCTTTGACGTTATCTGTATGACCCTTGACCCTACCATACTTACTATTGTACCATCTTTGTTGACTAGTAATGCTTTGACGTTATCTGTATGACTTTAGACCCTACCACTTGTGTACCATCTTTGTTGACTAGTAATGCTTTGACATTATCTGTATGACCTTTGACCCTACCATACTTACTTGTGTACCATCTTTGTTGACTAATAATGCTTTGACGTTATCTGTATGACCTTTGAGTTTCATTATTTTTGCACATGACCTTGGATCCCACACTCTTAGTACCTGCATAGTAAAAAACAATTTCATAAAATGGTTGATATCTGGTTTAATACAAATTACAAAAGCTCACAGTATAAATTGCAGAATGCATGTAAAATATTTAAAACATACACACCCCACATACCCCCAACAACTGACATAACTCATGCTATTGACCGTATGTCATAGTAACACTAATTCCTCCAAAAGAATTCTTGATAAAGGCGACTGATCCACTATCTATATCAAGATTATTTTCTGTGTAAGGTCTATAAACAGAGATATCACAGGGCAAGACAAAAGAATCCTAAATTTTCTGCAGCGTAGCGAGACCAGCTTGCAGAGTGCTAGTCCTCTAGGCGGGGTCCAGGGGCAACACTTCGGTGGGGGTCGAAGCCCTTGAATGCAAAGGAGTTCTACACATTTCGCATCACTTGAGAGGTTATTTCATATAGCAAAAAAAATGACACGTTTTTTGTGTAAATACTTGATTACAGAGGATTATCATGCCAGCCTCAGTTCAAGCAATATCTTAACCTGAAACAGCTTTAGAGATAATCATAGTTTCTTTTTAGTTTCTTCTTTGTCATCTGCTAAAAACATAGATCAGTGCATGCACTGCTTCCATGTTGCGTTAATCAAATGCGACCACCGCTATAATATTCCATGCATGTATTGTTGCGTGGCATACACGCTATTTTTGCAAGCACTGCGTTCATGCAGGACATTAACATAAGTCATTGTTACCTGATAATGACTGTGCAGTTGTTTGCGTAAAAGTAGAACTAATCTTATTAGCTATTACACAGATTATTAATTCATAATAAAAACATTCAAAACCTAGATACTTTAATACTTGGGCTTACTTTTTCTGTTGATCCCGAAACAACTACTGTGCCAGCTTGGTTCATTCCTAAACTGTAAATGGAATCCTTCTGCCCATTCAATGATGATGCTATAAAAACACAAAAAAGCAACACGGTTATAATTTGAAAAACAAACAAAAAGCCAAACAAAATATTTTACTTTACTTTTGTGATTTTGGTGGTCCCCTTGAATATAGTATTATTGAGTGTTGTCCTTAAGGTAACTGGTCCATGATAGATCTGATTGAAAATCTGCATGAATATTCATTAACTGATTTTATTTCCATCATCATTGCAACATACAAAAGCATATTTTAGGATAATACTATTTATTAACAATGTGATGAGGTAGATCATGATAAAGCTGAAAGCCTGAGAGAGATGCATCGCATCTCCTTACAATTACAAACATAATATACATTTGGGCTGCTCTGGCAAAATGAGAGGAAAATCGCAAATCTACATTATGAATAAATGCCATCTTAGTGATCTATTATAGTAAAAGCAGGGTGAAAAAGAACAATTTTGTTTTTATTTTATCTATGTAGAACCAATTTTTAAAATAAAATTTGAGGGTCACCATACTCGTTTTTGCATGCGAGCCAGTTTAAAAATAGCATTTTTGGAGCTTTTTGGGAAAAATTAGTACAGGAGTGTATGGGAAATGTGGCAAATTGGCAATAGTGACATTATTTAGTGTTGAATCAAAAACTTTGCACTGAAAGTTTTTGTGTCAATTTTTTCACAAAATTTGCACTCAAGTATGTTCTTTCAATTAAAACAATAAAAATTGGGGTTCACCGACCTGTTTTTCACAAAAAACAAGAACACATTTTTTAGCTTCGAAATGCTATAATGCGTATACTGCAGATGTATTTTGCTGCACTTGTGAAATCAAAACAAGTGCATATCAGTACGCATGGACCAGACAACTTAATGTGCTCACTCAACCATAACATTGTGTACATATGTGCATACTTTCTTTTTTCTGTGCTGAAAAACGTAATTAAAAATAAAGAATCTATTTGAAAAAGTAAGAGATATGATACGTTTTCCCTGATGAGTTATTTTAATATAATTCAGAAACACCTGTGTTTTATTTCTATGTGGCGTTAAATGCAATTGGGAGCACACAAATTTTCAACCAAATATTTGATTAAGACTACTGAGACTGAAAAGAAACAAACTTTATTTTAAAGATCACTTCATGGACTAATTATTGTTGTTTCAAATAATTCTCGGACACGAAAATTTAGAGCCTGGTGTAACACAATTGTGTGTGCATTTTACGCGAGTACATAACGCTTTGCAGGCACGTACGACGTCGCGGTACTGTTAATTACTGATTGGAAACGGTGTTGCGTTCTTCCTGATGTCCCATTCTTGTCACAACTTGTGGATACGCGATGGCTGCGTTCAGAAATCATGTTCTTGTCTGAAATTTATTTGAAACATAATTAACACAACTTTGACATACTTTCTGACTATTTTAGGTTTTTTTCTGAGCTACAGAATATTGGGATGAGCACATTTTTCTGGATTTACACGCCATATAAAATTCTATCTTTTATACTTACTTGTTACTTGATAAATTTTATTCATTGTATCTAGTCCAGTAAACAACTTATTTGCCGAGGACGTTTCGTCAACCACTGTTGTTTCAAATAATTCTTGGACACAATAATTAAGAGACTGGCGTAACACAATAGCGTGTGCATTTTACACAAGTACACAACACTTTTCAGGCATATGCGATGTCGCGGTACTGTGGATTACTAATTGGAAACGATGTTGCATACAAATACGCGGTGGCTGCATTCAGAAATCATGTTTGTGTCCAAAAATTTATTAGAAACAATAATAACAGTTAACTTTCTCAACACTGCTGCATGTTCTACACCAGTCCTGCTGAATCTACCCTGGACTTACTTGTTACTGTATTATTTGTGGCAGTGAGTGCTGTAAGAGTGTTGACATCCCATAGAAAGATTTGTTTGTCTAGCCCAGCCGAGGCTACATGTTCCCTGTCCTTGGCATAGGCAAGCGCTTTTACATAATCCTGTAAAATTAAAAAAAAATCACTCAGTTTGTTTCCAAAACATATGCCACACTCAGAAATCTTAAGTAACCAAAAGATTTATAATCCATTCAACAGAAAAGTTTCTGATTACTGTAACAGTAAATCAGGATGTAAAGCCAAGCACTGGGAATCAATTAGAGAATAAAAGATAAGATTTTAAGTTGTTGAATGCATATTTTTGAAATTCATAGTTTTAAATCCAAAGATTGTTTTGCCTGTCATCTATCGTCTCATAATGGATGGGCGTACATTATTCCGAGTAATGGGTGCGAATTGCGTGTCAGATGTGTGCGTACATCCACACCGCACCGAAATTTTCAGCCCGCGGGTCCATTACACGTAACGCAAACAAATATTATCTCATAATGGATGTTTCTATGTAAAATCACACTCATTGACTAAGAATATTAGTTTTCTGTCACATAAGTTTTGAAAACAAGTTGGTTAGTGAGATTACTTATTCATTATTGGTTATATATTTAACTTTCATTATATGATAGAATAAGTGCAAAACATTTGGGGTTGTATTCTCAAACAATGTTACTCTAAACTTTGGTTATTCTTAAAATGCGTTTAGTAAAATCGCATTTTAGCTAAGCACTGTCGTAATATTTAAACAACGGGTCAAGTAAACCAGCAAATTTAGTTATCAAAAATATCATCCCCAGAACCATTCTCTATTGATTCACTGCCTCTGCCTTGACATCTATTTTTTTGCCTCTGCCTTGACATCGTTTAGTATCAATACTACCATTTTGTGTATCAACATGTCGAAAGTTTCGTAAATATAGCAACAATCGATTACAGCACTAATAATATTGACTAATTTCACCTGGCATCGTACCTTGTGAGTTCTTAACGTAGACATACAAAATCCTTTATGTGCATTCCATACTTTCACTGTTGTATCACTCGATGCAGAGATCACTGAAAACAAATTAGTAATTGAAGAGATTCGTTAGGTTTGTAGAAATTAATGAAATAAAGTGATATACAGTGTGTCCCAGAATGGAGTTATCAAGATTTCAACGCCACACAGTTCACAAACCAAATAGTTTCAGACAATGAAACTTGGTGACAATCATGCCTGAAGTCTTGACTTTGTGTGGTACAAAAATAAAGAAAATTCATGCATTACTTTTCTAGAAATGAGCATTTGAAGCTCCAGAGGGGTTTGGACACTTTTCCCAGTTTAGGTAAAGTTGTAAAAATTCAACGGAGATTTGCAGCATAACCATGCAACAAGAACATCATCTTTACAGACACAGTCATGATAATATTTTTCCAATTATAAGTGTCTTTGTTTTCAAGATTATATTAACCTAAATCTGGTTTCTTTTCATCTGCAAAAATCATTTAATATTTTATTAGGTAATCGTTTAGGAAAATCATTGAGCGGGTAATTTGAAAGTACGCTAAAGGGCTGGTACCCTGATAGCAATAGTTGTAGGAATATGGATATAAAGCAAACATAACACCTCATTTGTCAATGAAGAAAAGAGTACCATGATTGACCAATACATGGAAAGTGCAGGTATCATTGAAACAATGGAAAGATTTATTTAACATTACCAGGAGCCAGATATCCCCATCGCACAAGTATTCCATCTTATAAATGTCAAAAAATAAAAAGCTGATGGTATCGGATGACAGAAGGAACTGCAAAAAAGGAGCGTGTGGACGCCAATGTAGAAGCCGAATTTACATTCTACTGAACCTTTATTACGACTCCAAGGCATCATCAAGGAGAAGCAACATGTGAAACAAAACAGCAATGTTGGTAAAGATGATATCCTAGCTCGCATACTTCACCTGCAAATTTCCGCTAGATTTTTACGACCTCTCCAAACTGGGAAAAGTGTCCAAAGCACTTTGGAGCTTCAAACGCTCACTACTAGATAATTATTGCATGGATTTTCTTCATTTTTGCACCAAAGCAGGTAGAGACATTAGGCATGATTGCCACTAACTTTCAGTGTCTGGGATATTTTAGTTTTTGAATTATGTGGCATTGAAATCTTGATAACTTCATTCTGGGACACGCAGTATATGTTTGACAAACATGGGAAATATTAATAATCATAATATGAGTTTAAAATAATCCACTGGTTTGTCCATCTCCAACCAGCCATAAATGCAGCAAAAAGGTTCACATTTTTTATCCTTGCTCCAAAACACCTGCAAAGTTTTGTGTGAAAAATATCCATAAAGGACCATCAATAGAAACCACATGTGCTTACTAATTTTTGAACTTGTTTATCTCATTTTAACGTTTAACACAAATGACAACCTTATATGAACCATAACTTGACTTCACGGGAGTCAAGCAAAGTTCAATGAGATGTCATTTTAATAATTAGAATATGGTACTGGTCTTGGCAAATGTTTGGAAAAAGTAGAAACAGTAAAAAGCTGCATTTATGGCTGGTTTGAGATGAATAGTAACTTTTATTCTGAAAAATTAATCATATTGTATTATACATATTTTATCAAGTTTTCAACCAGTATTGATAAATATTTCAAATGTTATTCCACATTAACAATGCATCTTTTAACAGAATATATAGATTGCAGGACATTGTTATCATGCCATTAATAGGAAATCATCAAAATCATTTAAACTTGATTATTTGCATTCACTTGCAATCAGAGTTATAGCTGGCCCAATTTAAATGCTGGATAAAATTTATAAAAAATTGTATCAATTAAGCATTTAGGTGACAGTTATGGCACTTGACAGCTGTTTTGAGTGCAATATGTCATTTTAGTGCAAGCCAGCAAGACCTAAAGTTGGTTGGGCTCACTGCTGGCTACTGCCGACCGATGCCGACCAGTGTAGCTGTAACCCTGTTTGCAATATAATTTACAACTCTTGACGCACTGTACGAGAGGATATCAAAAAGTTTTAAAGATCTCCCAATATCTTTGATATACCTACCATTTAAAAATTGAGTGCCCCTGATATTTTACCCAGATGTAAAACACTCAATTTTTAAATGGTAGGTATATCAGAGTTACTGGGAGATCTCTAAAACTTTTTGATATCCCCTCGTACAGTGCATCAAGAGATACAGCTGGTCATGTAGGCCCTGTCATCCTTGTTCAAAGCCTGTTTGCCCCTTCTGCTTATCCTCAGAGCTTAATTGAGGTGCCTGGTGCCAGGATGCCATTGCATTTGGCTTTGTCCCACAGAATAGTGCGATTAGTTAAAGCAACATGTTCCATTAGGGAGAAGTCTGATGGAGCTGTTAGAGTAGCAGTGAAACTGAAACATCATGTACTATATTTACTAAATTTTCTTTGGATTTAAAACGATGAATTTTACTAAAATGCTTTCAATAATTTAGATAAATTTATTTGACAGAAGTGTGTAATTACTGTGCTAATATCACCCCACACCTTGATTATGCCACTGATATTATAACTGTGAATGTGCACAAATATGCAGCTCTTCAAGCATTCATATGTATTAGGCCATGTGTCCATAGACTTTTTCCTTGTGGTATGTTCCCTTGTGACACTCCACACAGACAATGAACCTTTGTTTTGCCTTTTGGTCGTATATAGGTTGTACCCACAGAACTTGCCACAAGTCATTTTTTAATGTCACCGTTCCCTTTTGACATGGAACAGGTCACAAGTGAACAGTCTATGGATACAGGGCCTATGAGGCTCATTGTACTTTTGATTATTCTTCCTGTCTACTTACATGTTCTTCCATTACAACACAATACAACATCATTGACCCAATCTGTATGGTGTTCCATAGACTGGACATATGGTTCCTGAAAAACAAGAAAAAACAAATCAGAGTTACAGATTTTTGAAGTTTACTTTAAATGCATATATGGTACATTAAATATAATGAATCTTAATCATTAAGCTACCCTAATCAAATTGAAAGATAAAAGATTCGTGCTCAATATTCCTCAATTCAACAACTTTGGAAAAACTATGTACAGGCAAGACAAAAATCCTTTACATGTACATGCTGAAGACCTAGCGAACAACCTCTTAATGAATGCTAATAAACACACGACTATTTCAAAGACAATTTCTTTTTCAAGCAAATCATATCATATCATTGTTATTATTTTCAAGAAATATCTAGTGACATCTGTATGAACTCTGTTGATACTGGATGCTGAGGCGTGCAGCATGGTCCTGTGGTAGGAGTTCTAAGCCCAAGAAAAAAAAAATTACTTTGTCTCAGGTTCCAGCACCCAGGGTTTTTAAAAATTCAGATTTTACCTCATTTCTTTCCTTTTTTAAAGGTTTTCAAGATATTTTTTGCCTTTATATATTTTTTTAAACATCTGACATCATGTGGAAAAAAGAAGTTGTAACTAGACATGAAAGTGTCACTAAAAGTGACACAGACCCTGCAGATTGCCTTTTCTTTAAATGTCAGATGACAAGCAATTTGATACACTAAATGTTGAAATTGGACAAAGTTGTCAACTTGACCTTTCTTATGAACTTTGACCCCCAGAGAAAGGTCTGACAATGGGGTCACCATAGACACTTTTGATTGCTGTTCCAATACCAACAATTTGACACCTTAACATATATAATCGGAAAAAGTTTAAAATTTGACCTTTCTTTTGACCTTTGACCCCCAAGGTAGGGTCGGATGACGGGGTCACCATGGACACTTATGATCGCTGGTCCAAGACCAACAATTTGACACCTTAACCTTTGAAATCAGACAAAGTTGAAAATTTTACCTTTCTTTTGACCTTTGACCCCAAGGAAGGGTTGGACGACGGGGTCATCATTGACACTTTTGATCGCTGGCTCAAGGTAAACAACTTGACACCTTAACCTTTGAAATCAGACAAAGTTGAAAATTTGACCTTTCCGTTGAACTTTGACCGCCAAGGAAGGGTCGGACGACGGGGTCA
>JXSR01S001340.1:0-10000 GCA_000969725.1 Ophiothrix spiculata
GGTACGTCCAATAACTCATCATCTATGATAAGTGACAACCAAATCAGTGGCAATACGGTGGTCAAAAGACTTGAACTTACCTAAACATAGCGATCAGCAGATTCAGTAGCAGGACGTTACTGAGTAATAGGTATACAGCCAGTAAGAATACACCGATCTCGGAATGCAGGGCACATGGCTCTTCGCCTTGGTTGATGGCACTGGTATTGTATGTACATGATCCATCAGTCGGCGTTGCTGGAAGCAAAATAATAATTGGTAAATCCTAAACGTAGTAGAGGGCCACTTCAACTCAACCGGCGGCTGATCACCCAGAACAGGCGGTTCTAGACGATTGTCTTTTTTTCAGAAAAATAACAATTTTAAGTCGGTGGTTCCGGGCAGTCAACCAAAGGTTGAGCTTCGAAGTACCTTAAAATACTATCTAAGGAGTATGTTATCTTAATGTCTAAAATTCCACCATTTTGTGCATTTGGCATCTTTTAATATATTCAACCCAACTAGCTATGTTTAGGAGTGTGATCTCAGGCAATATACTACACAATAACAGCACCACTAAGGGACCAAGGACAAAGCTAAGATAAACCTCTAGTTATTTTTACCCCATAGAAAACCCAAACATAAAACCTTTTTGCCGTTATATTGAGAGTAAGATAGTTTGCCTGTATTTCAATTGAATAGGACGTTACCTTGAATATTTTCAAGAAACAATTCTCCATATATCTGGAAATATGGGCGATAGAAAATACTTTCGAACACTTTGCCTGCTGGTTCTTTCACATATGGATAGAGAATAACATGTACAGATACGCCATAGCCAAGAATAATAATAAACAAAATACACATGAAGAAACCTAGATCGATGAACTGCAGTAAGAAAATTATATGCAGAGTGATTGTAACTAAGTAAAGTAAAATCTACGAGACATGTTCTATATAATGATGAGAATAGCTCGAAATCACAAACACGTCAACAGCAATATAACACAACAACCACATCCAGAGTCGCCACCACTGTTGCCAAATCTCACGTCAACAGCAATATAACACAACAACCACACCCAGAGTCGCCACCACTGTTGCCAAATCTTACTCCATACACCTCGTCCTTTTCATTATTATCCTATCTTTCTCCTGATCCGCCCCTCTTCCTGAAGTTTAACCCGTTTTTCCTTCTTCTTCAGTCCACTTTTCCATCACCTTTCTCTTCTCACTGTTCCTCCGACCACTTCTTATTCCTTCTTGTGTCCTTCATCTTCTTCCACTTTCTCTCCTCTTCCGTCCTTCTCCCCACCCTTTCCTTCTTCATCTCGTTGTTCCTGCATTCTATTTCAAATTCTACTAAAATCGTACCATTCTTCCAATCATGAGGACCTTAGGACCAACACTCTTTATCAATGTAAGATATTCAAGAAATCGGATATAGAATATAAATAGGTCCATTGCAAGGATGATTCTTGCTGTATCTGCTAGATTTTCAGCTTGTTCTGGATTGTCGGACGTTTTGAATCGTAAACAGGATCCTGTGATGAATGCAATGACTGCTAGGAAATCGAGCTGGTTCCATGGATCCTCCCACCAACCTGTCACTTGAAGAAAGAAACTATGTGCTTCCCATTCTGCTATCTACAATATCATAAATAACATAGAACAAAGTCAATAAAGACATTCATTGAGGACAAAAAATTTCGAAAAAATGCTGAGAGTAAAAATTATCAATTTGGGTTGCAAACTAATTGTGTACTACTTCAAATTTCTTAAGTACACAAGAGCCATACTCAATTCTTTTAGGATATTAAGGTAAAGTATCTTATACACCTGGCACAAAATGAAACACAACATATCTTTAGATCGTCTGTGTGTCGAAGTCTGATAATTTTGAACTTTTCCGAAATACACATTTTATTACTGCGTCTTTGCTCTTTCATAAAACACCTCACTTAATTAGGAAAATTTGTGCGAAAATGGATGAGATATAACGTCCGAAAGATGCTGGACGTCGCGCATTTTGAAGAGATCAATTTATTGGAAACAATGTTTTGCTTATAGCTTCTTCCTTACCTGTCTAATCTCTTCCATGATCATGGACGCAACCCAAAACATCAGTAACCAGTCCAGGAATGTAGCCTGACTGATAGGAATATAGACATCTTCCCATATTAGATTGTACGAAAATAGGAACAGGAAGAATACGTAAAATACCTGATGGAAATCAAAATTACACAAATGTTATAACGTACCTGTAAAGTTATACGGATGACCCCGGAGTTCAAGAATTTGTGTTGATGACATTGAAATTTTAATTTGATATCAAAAAGTTACATTTTTTGGTAATCTACGAATTTATAGATTGGCAAAAGAACTTCAAGGGACTTGGTCCGATTTTTCAAATTTAGTTTTCAACATCATATGAAAGATAACTAATATACAGAGGTCATAGTTTCAAGTTTCAGCTGAATCGGTCAAACCGTTTTGATTTTATGGGCAATTTAGTATTTCAGCAGAAGGACACGCTTTAAATCATTTAATACTCCTTACAATAACAATGTTTACAATCAAATGTGCAACTTTGCAGATTATGGCATATGTCTACTGGAAACAAGAGTAGTTTTTAAGACGCACGACTGTTTGTTTCACCTATCACTTAACCAAGATCTGCCATTGATACTCGCCCATTAGTGATTCTCGTTATTATTTTGCATAATTACCATACTGTTTCGGAAAATTGTGTCTGGTGATGCATAGAACCACCAGATTTGCAGCCAGTACAGATATCGTTGGTTTCCTTTAGATTCTCTGAAGCGTATCAGATAAGGTATGAGGAAAGGTACACAGGAACACATCATGAGCTGGAAACGAGACAAAAACGTTTATATTACCTAAAATTCGGTAGTTTGCAAAAGCAATTGAAGAGTGATGTTTTTTCACAAATCAATATGACATAAATTTTGGTCATTTGTACTGAGCTGTGACAACAAATTCAACTCATAAAATCAGAAGTATAATAGATTTTTAATCTATGCAAAAATAACATGTGGCAGCTATTGGACCAAGTGAGTTTTAGAAAAACACTCTTCATGTGTAAAATCAAGGGGCTGATAAACTTTACCATTCATGAATGCATGACAGTGCGCCAAATACCGTGACTTTATATTAACGTCGTACCTTTAGAATGAAATAAGTATAATGTTTGATACAGAGACAAAAAGCATGATCTTAAGTTGCTATGTAAAGTTTAGTGTTAATTTGTAAAAAGGTAAAGTTATACCGTATTTGTATACTATCGGTGATCTCAAAACCATGAATATGCCCTCAGCTTTAATTTAAACCATGCCCCTAAAAGAAGTCTATATTTGTATACTATTTTTAATATTAAAATGCAAATTCACTTCTAGTACATGAAAGTAACGGCTTGATTGTCAATGGTCCTTTATTACTTTTGAGGTAATAAACAAGGTGGCTTGTTAACAAAAAACAAAATGAAATGTTGTCCAAGTCTCATAATATTCACCATCAGACAAACACAATCTCTATTATTATGTTTGTGACAAATATATTACATTGGTCAGATTGGTGGCGAATATTTACTAAGTTTACTATTTATATAGTACGAAATGATTTATTAACCTTTAAAACTTCCCAGTTTCCTTCTCTTCTGACTTTCTTGCTCTTCGATGGTCAATTTTTGTTGCACAAACATTGTTCCCAAGCAAGGTATACATCCAAACCAAATCAGGTACTCTGATTTTAATTCACATTTCGAACATAAACTTTTAATGGAATCTAAAGTTTTTAAAGTTCAAATTTGGTATTGGTTTAGGGGATATAAGCTGCATGGATGTGGGCATTATCAAAGCATTTTATATTGAGCATAATGTGTAACGGATTCCGTATGTATTATAATATGATATAAATGTTCAAAGAGCTTCGGATGCAAAGTGCATACAACCAAGCCCCGGATAACACACAACTGATCATGCAAAAATATTGTAGTTGCATAGCGAATAATATTTGAGTTTCAAGTCCTACAGAAATCTAAAACACATCTGAGTTCCGTGATACCATAGTTTTTACTGTTCAAAACAAAACTCTTATATAAAACAAATATTGACTACTCTTTTATTTTGGCAGTAGTAAAAACAAAGCATGTAAACAACGCACTAATTAGCATTATTACAACAACAACAACAACCCTCTGTATAATATGTTTGTGAAAATCGCTCCTTGTAACTAGGGTTAAAAACCAGCTATATAAAGTAAATTCTAGCTTTACCCAGAGTGGTTGAAGTGCGCTATTAACCGAATCTGTTTTAATAACGTCATCACTCTTTATCCTCCCATGCCATTTTTGGTGAAGAAGCTTTTCTACAACACAATGAGACATGAACCTGATATCACCGGCAGCATCTGTAATGTTTAGACATGTAATGTTTCCCCACTGAGGCAGAACTCGGATCAGAAGATCAGATGGATCACTTCGACCTGGGTTCTCTCCACAACATGTAAGAATATCATACGCCCAGTCTTCATATTTTCTGAAAAGTATCCAAACAGTATAAAATCTGCAAGATTAGAATTTCTTCATAGCTAAACACTTTGAACACAAAACTATCACTTTGGAATATGACAGCTATTTGCTTTAATAGCCGAAAATGTCTTGACGTCGCCTCAAACAATCAGCCGGTGGTTATGCAATTGGTTTTGCTTGCTATATGCGCTATCAATTGCATGTAAAGTAACAGGCATGAGACCATTACTGACCTTGAGTTTTGTCTAACACTTTCCCTCCATTCAGCGCTGGTGAATTTCATTGACGACAGACTGTTGTACATTTTGCTTGCCACTAATGCTGCAGAAATAGCCTCACTACATCTTGACCAAAAGTAATCAGCCATGTTGTCGAAATTGTTCAGTATTGAATAGATAAATAGCTTTTGGATGCTTCCTGCGTAGAAGAAATTTCATATGAAATATATTATCAGATTACGAAAAATATACCAAATTTGGGTTTTGGCATAACACGTTATATAAGTAGCAGTATATTTTCCAAAAATCCAGTTATAAGGAACTCATTTTTGAAAGTACTTGGTCATGTAAACTTTGTACTTTGTTCAACCTATTGGTATTAAGTTGTGCTAAATTCATTATTACGCCTACTCAGGGTAATTTTTGTTACACGTCTATCTAATAGACGAAAGGTTAGAGCTATTTTTCGAACCGAACCCCATGTGAATTTAGTTTTGCTATCAAAGATAGGTATGATCCGCGAACGGATTTTCTTTATTGTGAAAATCAAGAAGGGGAATGCTAAATTTAACATGATCAATAAGAATGTAAGTCTTAGCTTCAATAATATGCAGATATGTTCCAAAATATCACTATATAAATCATTTCACGGGCCCCACCTAACTTTCCTGGCCTACCCACTCCACTATTATGGGTGCTCAATTTTCAAAATATCTAAAAGTTGCCTTTGTATGCAATGGGAAAAAACCTGATAGACGAGAGTTAAGACCAAATTACACATTTGAATACGTTAACGAAATATCAGATGGTAATTATTCACACTAGGATCATCAGATAATGTATTTCAATTCATGGATACGGATGTTCATAAGTGGTGGGGAAATGTATATTGCTGTTAACTAAATTTGCATTAGGAGCAGAAATACATTAGCAACCATCAAAATTATTTTTGAAACTAACATACTCTTGAAATAAAAATACACCAAAAAAACATTTTTTATTTTACAGAATTACTGTTATGTACTTCTCCATAATCATATGTCATCTATAAGTGTCATTATACATCGCTAGTACCATTAGTTGAATCAAACGTGCAAAACAATTTAACAAACGAAGGATAAAAACATACCATTGTGATCCGATAGCAACAACGAATGCTTGAATTTAATGACGACACCAGTCAGCTTCTTGATAACTTTGTCAACGTGAACGAGGGTGAAGCTGTTCTCCCCTTTGCTCTGCAATTTATCCAAAATGAAATAGATTTGTAGTTACCGTTTACCTTAAATTTATTTCATTTATTTTTAATATTCGGCTGGCTTGAACAAAAATAAAACAAATGCATACAATAAAGAATTGCACGAAAGTGTACTATTGTCGAAGATGCAGCCTTACAAACTCAGCAAGCTTTTTTTTAAAAAATATATATATAAAACAAAATTAATACGCGGGCAACATTAAAATCAGTCCGCAGTAGGCGACATTACAATGATCAAATGAAAGGAAATTAAGGAAAGCGGATGGAATATATGTCATCACATGTGTCGCCAATTTGCAAGTCATTGTATTATAGATAGAACAGCATAAAATCTGATTTACCAGTTTGTTGGTTTCATTCAGAAGTTTCACAAAGAGGGAGTTCTGTCCCTGTAACACAAGCAAACCATTTTCAACGTTACATGTTTTGTTTCATAAAATTTTCCATGTATTCATCCTACGATAGACCTGATTTATTATCGGTCAATTTTACTCAAGAATCATAGATACTATGATACTAATGTCTTGGTAAGAATTCAAATGTGAAAATAATCATATACCCAGGCTAGAAACTGAATATTCGAAGGCCAAAAATGTTTGTTAATAAGTATTGTGCAAAATAATGTAAAAATAAAGAGTCTGTAAGAATAATTACATGTATGTGGTCTGCATTTAATTTTATTACGTAATATTGATGTAAACCGCTTTAAGAAGAAGCAAGAAGCAAGTTCCCAATGAACTAAGAGGGTTACATTTTTCCTTGCGTGATTTCGGAAATTGACGGTTTGGCAAATATTACCTTATACTTATTCCACGATCGTTTCTGTTGTAAATGATGCAGTCGAACAAAATGAGACATGTGTATATCAAACCACATCGAAGAATGAATTACAACGCCTGCCTTACCTGCGATTTGTATAGCTGTAGCAGTCTATCGTCAGTTAAATATTCCTTTAATTTGACTTTTTCTAATCCAAGAATTAATTTGACGAATTCAGTTCGATTGTGCATTAAGGCGTAGTGTAGGGCTTCCGAGTGTCCATTCCCATCCTTAAAAAAAATACAAAGTCAACATATATATTATTTTGTTTTTTAATTCAAAAGATTTACTCAATAATTTCCATCTGTTTTAGTGCTTTATGCAATCTTTTTACGCATCACCTTTTACCTTTTTTTTACTTTTCCTTCACTGATTTCTAGTAGAAACTACGTGCTTGTTGACCTGGCAGTCATTTGTTTTGGTCATTGTGATTGTTGACGGTGTTACAATGTACGAATGCACGACTCTTGATCAATGGGATAGGGTTTTATATACACTCTATAGTCTATAGTCCTGGAGCAAGATAGCATTTCTTATTTTCATAAGATCTCCTTTAAATGCTTGAGCACTTATATTCGAAGGTAGTCTAACTTTATTTATGTGCAAAGAAGCAAAGTATATAGGTGTAGCGCTTTCCCTATGTGGTAATGAGCATTCTCTGACTATTCCTTGGCATAGAGGCTATCGTTAATAAAACAGATTTTTTGGTGTTTGTTGCATAACATAATAATGGGCCCTACTGAATTCTTGTTTTTCTTGTAAGGGCTATTTATTTACCTGCAGCTTCATTTGTCGAACTTCTGATTCCTCGATCATGTCGATTCGGTCCAACTTGAGTGCAAGCATCAGAGCTGCTATATTGTGATCACCTGGAGTTCCATTTGCTATGAAGCATAAATAAATAATGATCCTTCATAAGTAATACTGGTCTGTCACTGTCTTTTGTGTTGCTGAATTTAAAATTTACATTATAAACTGTCGATAATTTTAATTCAAAATAATAATTGATTAAAATTAATATTACAATTCTATATCCAAAATATTAAACTCTCATCAGTTGATTGTTTTATAATAACGCTCTTTTTGAAAAAGTCAATGAATATATTCCAGTCGATCTTATGCCATCCTACCTTCCATTGGTCACGGTATTTTATCTTAACAATTAAAATCATAATATGAATAATGTCTTTAGACCTGGTATATAGGTTTATCTATAAACAGAGTACTATGCCATTTGAGATAAAACTGCAACATTCTGCAAAGTTAATGATGTTTGGAAAGCAAAAGAAGAATGTGCACATCTGTTTATTTTCTCCCGACCAAGTAAGATAATCGGAACTTGTGAAACAGTCTACCATCCATAATGCCCAAAATCTAAAGCATGCAAATTAAATTACCTCCTCTTTTAAGGGCATTGATAATTGCATCATCCATGTGCGTTCCATTTTTGCTGACAACATTTAGCAAATAATCCTGTTCCAAGCATTTCCTGAGTTGCGATACTGCAAGATCTGTGGCCTCGCTTGTTTCCATCATTGCGCGTAGTCGCTTGTCTGTCTTGAATTTTCTGAAAATTCGAATAAAAATGTTTACTTTTATTATATATGTATTTTTTTTAAAGGCACTGTAACGTAACGTGGTTTTTTTTTTTGACAAAATTTGTTTTTAAAGATTTAAATTGGTGATTAAGATTTGTTCATGTAACAGGATATAACTAACAATATCAACCTCTTTGCTTAGGGAAATAAAATATAGAACATTGGTTATTTTTAAACATAAGTTACTTCCACGATGGTCTTCAACCATTTTTACATTCATTCGTGTCTTAAATGTAATTAAATTTAAAATTTCGCACCATGGCAAAATCCCGGGATTTAATCATCTGCTAATTTTCAGGATTCTTCCACGTAACAAAATGAAGTAGTCTGCACTTAAACACTTATTGAGTTAAAATTAGATTTGAGTCACAACAGTTTCAAATGAAGAATCACGACGGGCCATGCTGACTAAAGGTATCCAGGTATTATTATCTAAACATGTTTTCTCGTGAAACATGTGCAAAAAATGCACAAATTTGTACTTTCATATACTAGATATTGTAAATACTTCCTCAGTTTTAAAATTTGTGTTATTTGCTGATAATACCACTATTCTGTATTCTCATGAAGATCTTGCTGGTAATATTAATATTTTAAATAATGAATTAAAAGAGGCAAACAAACTTACGGTTAATGCAAAAAAAAAAGACAAATTACATGCTACTAGGTACACGTCAGAGAAATACAAAAGATGATGACAAAATACTTGTTGAATTAGATGATGCAAAGTTAGAGAGAGTTATTACCAAAAAGTTCTTAGGTGTCATCATTGACGAGAATCTATCATGGAAAATCATTTAGACGGTGTCACAAAAACAATTTCGGGGAATATTGGTGTCATCAATAAATTAAAACATTCTGTTCCCCAAAAGTACTGTATACATTATACTGCACACTAGTATTACCTTATATTAATTAAAAACATTTGAAAAAAGCATGATTTTTGGAGCTAGGGCCAAAATGACACATTTTGGTCCAAAAATGACCTCACCATCATGTTCAGTATGCAAATCCGCTTCTAGAAATATATACTTTTATTTCGATTTAATCATCCGTTGCTGAGGTACAGAGCATAAAATATTTCAACGAAGGGTTGACAGGGCCCTTAATTGAACAAAAGTGTCATAACTGAAAAAGTACGTAAGTCTTATGTAGTTTTCGGTCAAATCATTTGGAGGTTTTCTACCGAACATATCCACTCGGTCAAAATATTCAAAAGTCATGGGCGATGGGGGCATCCTGTTGGTAAGATATGGCATTAAATATGACATTAAAGAGGCAGGAAAATAAATACAAAACGGTAAATACATTTCAATCTTTACTTTTGGGAGAAGATTTGCGTCAAAACCTCGGCTGCTCCACCTGACTGTGCGATAGCAATGACTGGTATATGTTTTAGAACTGCTTCATGTGCCGTAGTAATGCAGTCTCTGCCGCCGTGTATTGCAATATAAACGAATGGAATCATCTGTTCTGAGTTGTCTTTTAAGGCTAAAAAATAAAGAAATGCACATAAACAGTTTGAAAGAGAATGGTAACAGTACGGAAAAACTATGTGCCTAATGAATATTGACTAAAC
>JXSR01S001344.1:44490-59991 GCA_000969725.1 Ophiothrix spiculata
CCAGCTAGATTACATAACCCAGCAGCCAGTCAGGGTCCTTACTTTAACTAATTCTCCTATATTTACACACCAGCTAGATTACATAACCCAGCAGCCAGTCAGGGTCCTTACTTTAACTAATTTTCCTATATTTACACACCAGCTAGGTTACATAAATCAGCAGCCAGTCAGGGTCCTTACTTTAACTAAGTCTCCTATATTTACACACCAGCTAGAATACATAACCCAGCAGCTAGTCAGGGTCCTTACTTTAACTACGTCTCCTATATTTACACACCAGCTAGATTACATAACCCAGCAGCCAGTCAGAGTCCTTACTTTGACTAATTCTCCTATATTTACACACCAGCTAGATTACAAAGCTCAGCAGCCAGTCAGGGTCCTTACTTTAACTAAGTCTCCTATATTTACACACCAGCTGGATTACATAGCCAGTCAGGGTCCTTACTTTGACTAATTCTCTTATGTTTACACACCAGCTAGATTACATAGCTCAGCAGCCAGTCAGGGTCCTTACTTTAACTAAGTCTCCTATATTTACACACCAGCTAGATTACATAACCCAGCAGCCAGTCAGGGTCCTTACGTTGACTAATTCTCCTGTATTTACACACCAGCTAGATTACATACACCAGCAGTCCATCCTTACTTTGACTAATCCTCCTGTCTTTCTCACATAGCGTTTCTATCTTCTGGTGATACTCTTGCCCATGCTGTTCTACTTCTGATAGGAATGTTCCCACAGCAACAGCCTCACGACGGGCATGTTCTTGGCATCTTTTGTATTTCTGACGTCCGAGAAAACCCCGCACAACTGTGGAAGTAATTGAGGGAACACTTGATGATTACCCAATATTTACAAAATAATAGCTTACCATAATTTTTTATTAGTTTCCAATGAAAATATAGTTAATCAAATCAAAGTATACAGAAACAGGTAAAAACTTGGGTTTATGCAATGCATAAAAAACATCCCCACCAAATATGGAGATCAGTAATGCATATCAAATGACTCCTCGATGAGCTCCTGTGAATGTCAAACGGTTTCCGAGATTTGCTCCGGACAAAAACTGCGACGGAAGATGGCGCAGACACTTCGACTGGTATGTCTCTTCTGAAAGTTTCAGGCGAGACAATAAGTGGGTTTATAATGGAGACTCATGTCTGATTGTATACAAATTCCTATCCCTGCATGCATGTATGCCATGTTGCACCCATGATAAATCAATCAAAAGAGTTTAAACATTCCATATATACACCACGCAGTCATCTGCAGAAGGAACACAACGGGTCCTTGTGTCGCAAAATCGTGAATATCTTTATAGCCCATCTATTCAATGATAACCCTGCTCAAGTTTCACAAAAGTCCATGAAAATGGGGGGGGGGGGGGGGGGGGGTACTAAAAATTGTTTGTTATGATGCTGCCAGAGATTTCCAACTTGAGGTCTTATGGAACTGATTTTTTGTCAAAAATGGGATCTTTTGAATTGATTTTGAACTTAAGGTCTAATGAACTTTTTCTAATTGCAATATGACTATTAGAACTGAAAATTTGCACAAATTAGGTTGAAAACTATGGAAAAAACATTTCTGGGCCAATCACTTTTGGGATCTTGGAGCTGAACTTATCTTAAAATGGGCATTTTGGGGAGTGAAAGAAGAGCCTTGACAATAGGGTCTTGATAAATGCAAATGGATTTTACACCAATTTGAAGAGAGTATGCCATTTTACAAACTCGCCTCGGGTCCTATCGAGGAGCTGCGTTCAAATTGTCTTGTTTAGGTACAACAAATCAACCATCCAACTTTCTGTTCCAACTTCTGTAATACAACTTGTGCCAAATTAACTTACTCCTTTGTATATGCACAGCACACTGTCCAATCTTCTGCAAACGTTCCTCTAATGCATCTTGATGGTAGTACTTCAAGAATATCTTGGTTTTCCTGGAAATGAATTCACAAATTTCAAGTTTTTAAAATTTTCATGGCCTAATGAAGTAGAACCTTAAGTTTTACATCCATTAGTTTAACCTTAGTATAATCAACAGAGCTGTACAAAGGCATGCAAGCCAAGGGGGCAAACATGTTTTCTGTCCTGATAACAGACCTAATTCACCTTTTGTCCCAGTTAATATACCATCCTTAAGAGGTGCCAGGATTGTCAAAATGGGAGGGTCAAACTAAAATCAAGGAGAATTTGTATTGTGCGCATAACACACGAAAAATTTCGTCACATTTACCAATTTCAGTTTAAAATCAGTACTCTTACAATAGCGGGACGATAAGTTTGCTGACACTAACAACGAGACAATAATTTATTCAGATGAGTAAAAAATTAGTAAAATATTATCCTGATATTCTCCTCCAATTGCAATTGCCCCCGTTGCTTCGTACGGCACTGATAAACAAGGGGCATACCACCATTCTTTCTTCATAATACACTTGACTTTGTGAATGTATATAAGTAACATTATTTCAATCCTTTCAGGGTAGCTAGCAAGTCTTTGAAACTGTGTGGCGACAAAGTTCTGGTCGTGACGGTACTGTGAGGAGCCAGTCGTCCAGGTAAACAAAGATTTGGTGATCCTGGAGTCTCAGGAACTTTGTTAGGACTTGTGGATGTCTGGGCTGTCAAGAGTCTGAATGGTTAACACCAGAACCAGAAGGGACTTGGTTGATAAAGAAACTGAAAGAAGTGGTGTCCTAATAATAAACCCTAGTAGGGCTGGACAAGGTGGTGCAATCTGTACAGTTTGCAGGCCAATAAGTCTTTGGAGCCTCTCAATGGAGCTTTTTCGAGGTTGTTCAAACAGGGAACCTTCTAGCCTCTGGCAAAAAGTCTCAGGGGTACCTTTTACAGGCTCCGATCAGCTAGGCATACATCCTCTGGAAATGCCTAGTAGTTTTTTCCTTTTTCCACGCCAACCAAATATCCTGAAAGTAGGTTCTGGTTGGGGTACGATTCAACACCCCAGGAGGGGAAAAACGAATCTGTGCGCGTGTGTGTGCTTAAAAGTTCTTATTTGTTTATACAGTTCGTTTATCTGGGTCTTGAAAAAGCGAGGGGTCAGATATTTGAATAATTGTCTCTGGTAGGGCATTCCAGTCTTTGACTGCTTGCAAAAGAAATGAGTATTTATAAATGTCCTTGAAGGAGTATGAACGCTTTACTGAGAGTAAATCTAGTTGGGCGTGTGACCGGGTGCAGCAGGGTTTGGACAAGGATGGATAGGTGACCTTCGTGGGCTTTCTGGAATAAGCTGTGCCGGGATATCCTCCTCCTGGTAGCACTTGTCTGTGTTGAATCGCATACACCATCGTTACTCCCAGCTCGGTCTTTTTGGAGTATGTCGGCGTCTGCGTGTGTGGTACGATATATAATGTAGTCATCAGCAAACAGACGCACAGTGGAGGTGATCTGGTCGGAAATGTCATTAATATATACGAGAAAGTGTAGCAGACCGAGTACCGTGCCCTGCGGAATGCCTGATTGGACACGGACCCAGTCTGAGCTATCACCTCCAAGAACTACCCTCTGCATTCTTCGCGTCAGGAAGTTAGAAATCCACATATAGGTCGGTCCTTGGATACCATAATGGTCCAGTTTCAGCAAGAGCCTCTGATGCGCTACCACATCAAAGGCCTTGCTGAAATCCATTATGATAGAGTCTGTCTGATCATCCTTGTCGAGGGATTTGGCAAAGTCAGTTGTTGTCAGGATGAGTTGAGATTCGCACGATCGATTATGGCAAAAGCTGTGTTGTTTGTCAGTCAGTATCTCATATTTGTCTAGATGGTTCATGACATTAGAACGAATGACATGTTCCATCACCTTGCAACAAATAGACGTTAGTGATACTGGTCTATAGTTGGAAGGTAACGTGCGATCTCCTTTCTTGAAGATTGGAGTTATGTTCGCGTTTCTCCAATCTTCAGGTAACTGTCCAGTCTCGAGAGATTTCCTGAAAATGGTTGCCAGGGCTGGCACAAACTCCATTGCCCCCATCTTCAGGATACGTGCAGGCAAGCAGTCAGATCTCGTCGCTTTGTTAGGGTCAAGGTCAGTCAGTAGCTGTTCGACGCCATGGGTATCGATGTGGATGTCAGGCATACGAACAAACTTAGGGCCAGGTATGTGTGGTAGATCATCAGTACTCTCCTGGGAAAAAAACGACTCAAATTGCTGGTTTAAGATGTCAGCCTTTTTGACATTGTCAAGGAGGGAATGCCGAAAGAGTCCTTTTTAAGACTCTTGATGAAGGAGTAGACTGACGATTGCACGTTTCTTTTTTCTAAAAATACGAGATAAGTTGTGACTGAACCAGCGCAGTTTCTTGTGAGGACTAATGGTCTTACTATAGGGATGTTTTTATCCATCGTGCTCTTAACCCTAGTGCCGAAATCATCCCAAAGCTTGTCTACCGTGACCATATCTGATGACATATCAAGAAAATCACGGCTGATTTCAGAAAGATCTTTTTTGATGGCTGTCATATCTGCTTTGTGGTAAATAAATACCTTCCTGGGTTAGGAATTTAGTTTGTTTTTGATGGGTGTTAATAGTGATCATAGGAATTCCATCGTGATCACTAAGCCCAGGAATAATCCTTACTTTTTCAACAAGACTGGGATTTGATGTTAGGAACAAATCTAAAATGTTAAATTTGCGGGTAGGTTCTCTAACTACCTGGTCCAAATAGTCGTTAGCTATTTCAAGCAACTGACGACATAGGCCTGGAAAGAGACACCTTTTGAGGGTGGACATGATTTCCCAGTTGATATGGGAAAGGTTAAAGTCCCCTCCTAACCAAATATTTTCATCTTTCCTAACATCAATCTTAGAAAGAGAACACTGGAGCTGGTCAAGGATCTCACTCCCAGAACTGGGTGGCCTATAAAAGACCCCAATGAGAATTCTTTTTGAGGCAACAAGTTCTAACTGAGCCCAAAGGATCTCACAATCACTATCTAAATCAGCACGATATGACATGAAGATGTCATTTCTCATGCATATGAAAACACCACCATAACCTTTGCCTTGATCGTTTAAAGGCCTTTCTTTCCGAATCACAACATAATTTGAAGGAAAAATTTCACTATTGCTTATGCTATCTGACAGCCACGATTCAGTTCCTATCAAAATATCAGGGGAATTAACATCCGAGTATAGTACCAGCTCGGCAGCTTTGTTTTTGATGCTTTGGAAATTAATAAAGGTAGAAGGTTCCAGTGAAGATACCTTTACCAAGATAAAGTTTTACTTGACTTGACTTGACTACCTACCCTATTTGAAACTGTGATAATGCACATGCTTTGAGAATGGCCTCACATCCGGACTTGTCTTCTGCTATCTTCTTCCCAGCCAATATCCTGTACCTGCAAAATAAGCCACAAAATTCAGTAAAAGTCAATATTTTTGTTGGAAAAATTTAATTTAGCCATTTTCATGTCATATTACAATAGAAACCTAGTACAAAAGATACTTTTATTTTCACAATTTCATGTCTGCTCGCAAAATTCGCGAAAATAAAAAACAGGCGAAAATTACTACTTTTACAGTAAGTGCAATGCCAAAATAAAGATAATGTGGGCACGTGTGGTCTAGCGGAAATCAACAGGACTCATAAACGAGAGATTGTGAGTTCAAGCCCCGTTTGTGCCAACGTGTTGTGAACCTGGGCAAATGACTTTATCACACTTGCCTCGTCGACCCAAGCGTCATATCGGGAGTTACTAGGAATATGACCATTGAGCGCTTGAATAGGCAGCTGGCTGTATTCTAGTGGTAACGAAATAAATGTAAAGCGCTTTGATCAGTTCTGGAAAAGCGCTATATAAGCAGCAACATTTATTCTTATTTAATATTTGGTTACTCTCAATTTGAAAATAAAAAACCCTGCTTTCTTTTGTTTTGTTTGCTTATTTGTTTTTAGCTGTTCCAATGTTTACATAATAAAATGTGGCAGGTTTGGAAGTCTGTGTATAATTTTAACTGAGGACAGACTTCATATCACTAGTACTTACAAAGGTTAATGTGACAAATACCTGTTTACGAAGTCAGCAAACTTTGGCCTGAGAGCGTATCCCATCCTCCGTATTCTGGTCGTTTCCAGCATACCTGTGTATCTCAGCTGCAATTTAAATCATCAAAATGTTAAATTTTTGCATTAATTATGCAAATTACAGACTCAATTAGCATATTTTACACCTGTTATCGTTACAGACCCTAGAACGTGGCATCAACAAGTTAAAGTCATAATTGGTAAATCTAAATCTGATATCAGCATTGCCTTCCCAGGTGTAGATGATGATGACCATGTAAAGATTGCTTATAAGATCAATGATCATCACACATTCCTCCATTTATGCTGTCTCCAGGCCTATTTACCAGCCAGTGAATCATCACCTTCCCTTCAACCTTGGGAAGTGTATGCTGAACTAAAAAAGGTCAAACAAGTGAAAAATGAAAAATGAGACCAACTCTATATTTGACTTAGGTTACCGCAAACAAACATTCTTAGGTCTTAGTATAATCTTATGTGAGTATTGATATACTTCCTTTAAAAGCACTATTTCAATTGTGATAATTGAAATAATGCAGCGTACAAAGTGGGGATTGGATAGGTTCAGTAATTCTAGCATTACCTTACCTGCGCATTCACATACTTGTCTTCGAACACTTTGCCCGTTTTAGTTGTGTTTGGTTTAATGCAGCGTACAAAGTGGGGACTGGATAGGTTCAGTAATTCTAGCATTATCTTACCTGAGCATTTATAACTTGTCTTCGAACACTTTGGCCGTTTTAATCGTGTTTGGTTTAATGCAGCGTACAAAGCGGGGATTGGATAGGTTCAGTAATTCTAGCATTATCTTACCTGAGCATTCACATACTTGTCTTCGAAAACTTTGGCCGTTTTAGTCGTGTTTGGTTTAATGCAGCGTACAAAGTGGGGATTGGATAGGTTCAGTAATTCAAGTAAAACACCTAATGAGTTCTGTAAGAATGAAATGCATTTTAAGGTTAAAGTTTGAATTATGAATGCAGGGTATTCTAAAGTTAAAACTAACAATGACACGTCTCCTTGATTGCCAGTTTGATCTGGATCTGTGAAAATAGCTCCAATATTAAAGTCTGATTTATATTGTACTGTGTCTTTTCTATATAAATTAAACATTGCCTATTACTACAAAATTACCAAGAATTTATCAAAAAATTTAATTTTTGTCTTGACAATCTGTAGTGACATCACAAATAAATCAAACTTTTGCAATGTAATTTCAAATTAGCTCCAAAATGTACAAATATTTTACATAATTTAAAGAGACTTCAGCATAATACAACTGTGTGAAATGTACACATTGTCTGATATAGTGTTTTTGAAGGCAAGAGGCAGTGAGTGTAGTTATACTTCAGTGTTAGTTAGGGCGTCCGGGGGACGTCCTACGCCTGAGCTGACAGTAATCTATGGCGACCCCCAGATGCTCTACGGTAGGAAAAGGTTAACCAGTGGCTAAATATATCAAAAAAAAAAAAAAACCCCAAACAAACAAACAAACAAAAACAAATAGAAATAGAAACATATTCCCTCCAAAATAAAACATAAAGTAAACCAAACTTAAATTCATTTCATGAAATACCTCTTGTGTGCAAGAAGGTAATGGAATTGGGATCAGTGGATCCTTTTTATTTCTGTTTGCGAAGGTAATAGAATTGGGATCAGTGGATCCTTTTTATTTCTGTTTAGGAAGGTAATGGAATTGGGATCAGTGGATCCTTTTTACTTCTCTTTAGGAAGGTAACGGATTTGGTATTAGTGGATCCTTTTTATTTCGGTTTAGGAAGGTAAAGGAATTGGGATCAGTGGATACATTTTACTTCTGTTTAGGAAGGTAATGGAATTTGGATCAGTGGATCTTTTTTAATTCTCACCTTAAACTGAGCACCTTGTGTCAACTTGCGGGTTGTGTCTCTATTACCAACACCCCTCTACAAAGCAAATGAAAAAGTTGATCAGTAATACAAAGAAAAACAGGTCTCACAACCAACACCCCTCTACAAAACAAATGAAAAAGTTGATCAATAATACAAAGAAACACATGCTCTCACAATTCACAATCCCACCCTTGCACCCATGTATCCCCAGTGGGACCATGGCTTTGTTGTTATTGCCATAGTGTGCCTGACCGGGGCTTTATCATAATAGCTAAAATGTGACCATGAGGATTTAATCATCACTAAATATCATAAAGGTAGGTTGTTTGGTCCAGAAGATATGCCAACAAAACCAATTTTAGCATAAATTAAGCTAATCAGATACTTAATTTGAATATTGTCTGCTTGAATCACAGGTTGCACTAATTAAGGCCCAGGGCAACCCACTTACTAATAATACGAAGGTTGGGCTTATGGTATGGAAGATAAGCAAATTAATCGAAGCATTTAATATCGCATATTTTATACCAATTAAGTTCAAATAGAATATTTTAAACTCCAAATCATGGCAAGGAAAACTTTGGCCCAAGCCCCAACCACTTATCAAAGATCATGAGTGTATGCCATATGGTTGGTGAGATAAAGCCAAACAAATTACAAAACCAAATTGGAACACACACACCTACACCCCACACAACATGCACTATCAAAATATACATTTTTCTTGGCTAAAGCTGATTTCTGAGTGTCTGTCTTGGTGGTCATATGACCAATTAATGTGATGTCAAAAAAAAAAGTGCGCAATCTCGAACTTGTAGCATCTGGAAAATTTTGCAGCAAACATGATCCTGATGGTCGCAACGACACAATATTTTGAATAGACAACTTTCATGTGTCCCATAAAGCATCTTGAAAGTACCGCAAATATGGGACCTTGTGACGTAATCTTGCTCAGTCTACCATATTAGGAGTTCTGCGCATTGTGCACAACTCGACTGCGCAGTTTTGCGGTACTTTCAAGATGCATTATGGGACATACGAAAGTGGTCTATTGGAATAAATTCAACTTTTCTTGCAACAGATCATCACGGCAATATGCAAATGTGTCATGGTACATTACGAAAACTCAAACTTGCAAATTGTTGGTCATGGTCATCTGCTGCAACAACAGTTACTCTAAAACCTTAAGTGAGGGGAGATAATAGGTTCTTGCAAACTTGGTTAAACTAAATGACAATTTTGTTCAACATTGACATAACTACTTATATACCTCATACATAGATTCCTGTCCTCTGATTGGTTAAAAGTGAGGGCCTAGATTTAACTGGGCCCTATAAATTTACTATGCCCGGGGCATATTTTTCACTAGGCCCGCTCAATGTATTTTGCTTCGAGTAACTCGAGCCTTACGTGCGCAACTATAGGCATTCATGGTCAAACACGCAATGCAGTGCGTAAGCTCAACACTGAATGGAGAAACAAATATCGTAAATTATCATTGTGCACTTTGAGTACTAAAATGCTTCTTTTAACCAACCAGAGGACAAAAATTCTATATATTCGGTATATAAAACGAATATTGACTGCTTTTTATTCGGGGTATGGTTAAAATTGTTTCCTCTCGGTGATCTCAAAACCATGAATATTCGCTCTGGGCATATTCATGGTTTTGAGATCACCTCAGGAAAATAATTTAAACCATGCCCCTCAAAGCAGTCAATATTTGTATAATATGAAACCTAAACAACGCCTTTAGTGTGATCTGCCATCCTACCTTCTTTACTGACTTGCGCTTCTTATCTTTATTACTTGTCCGTAACTGTAAAGCTAAAGTCCCTGTTCTGGTTATGGTACCTGTAAATACAATAACATATAGGATTGAACTTGGTGTAATCTCACATAAATCATTCAAATCATTACTGAAATATCCCATGATAGGCCGATTCATAAAATTGTGAAATATTTTCAACTAGAATACGCGGTTCTCGGGCCGCGCGGTTCTCGACACAGAGTGTCGATCACGATGCCTCCGCATTCCACCTTTGTAATCGGACGAAGTTGAGAATTTGACCTTTCTTTAGAACTATGACCCAAACCTTTGAAATCGGACAAAGTTGAAAATCTGACCTTTGACCTCCAGGGAAAGGTCGGACGATGGGGTCACCATTGACACTTTTGATCGCTGGTCAAAGACGAACATTTTGAAACCTTAATATTTGAAATCAGACAAAGTTGAATATTTGACCTTTCTTTTGACCTTTGACCCCTAGGGAAAGGTCGGACGATGGGGTCACCATTAACACTTTTGATCGCTGGTCCATGACGAACAATTTGACATCTTAACCTTTGAAATCGGACAAAGTTGAAAAATAAGCAACATTTTATGCATAAATTATGCAAATTAGATACTTAATTAGCATATTTTGCGCTCAAATTGCAGCTGGCATAAGCGCAGCTCTATCCGCACCTACCCATTAAATTTCATGAATGTAGGGTGCACGGTTTGTAAAATATCACATTTAAAGCATTTTACGCATAAATTAAGCTACATTTTATGCATAAATTATGCAAATTAGGTACTTAATTAGCATATTTTGCGCTCAAATTGCACCTGGCACAAGCGCAGCTCAATCTCCACCTACCCACCAAATTTCATGAATGTAAGGTGGACAGTTTGTAAAATATGCCATTTAAACCATTTTATCCATAAATTATGCAAATTAGGTAGTTAATTAGCATATTTTGCGCTTAAATTGTCGATGGATTGAGTTTGGCTCTAGGTCTACCCAGGCATCAAATATCATTAACGTAGGGCATGCGGTTTCGGAGATATGCATAAAATAAAATTCTGCTCCGTTAAGGAGATATTGCCCTTTGTATCTACGAAATTATAAAGGATTACATGCAAGAGCGCCATCTTAAAACGCGTTGTATTCGTTAATTAAATGGCCGATCGGGCCAATTTTCGCATATGTTATGCGCCCATTAAAATAAAAAATTTTGAAGGGGTGGAATTTTAGCAAATGCTCCTTGTCCAATTATTTCTAAGTCCCTAAAATCACAAAAAAACACATATTTTCTGCTTAAAAACCGACTAAATTTGCATATTTTGCGCCGAAACTTTCAGAGAAAATTACTAGCAACCCTTACCACCAGTCCACCGACTTGCATTGTTCCACGCCTCACCAGTTCTGAGAAACGAGCCCGGACGGACGGACGGACGGACGGACAACCAGAAAACATAATGCCTCTCGCGGAGGCATAAAAACAGTGAATTCAAATTAAAGATGACAAAATTGGAAACAAAATGGTGGTTCAACCACCTCTCTGGGTTGAGTAATTACAAAGTAATATCAAAAGAAATTTTGTTGAGCACTTTCTTAGAGCATCAATTTCATGATTTTCAATTGAGTGTATGTTATTAATGAGTTGCTCACAAACACAACCATATATCATTTTATTCAAGTGACAATATTTACAGAGATAATTTTAAAACATTCTCCAGCAAGTCTGCAGAATTTTGAAGTCATATTTTATGTGAAAATGTATACGTTTTGAAACGAAGGGCACCATTACTTGACCCATGTATGATATAAGCTATCTTTGGGATTGATTCTAGGTAAGTAAATACACACTTCATTTTGCAAGTGAAATAGGACAATTGTGTACACTGTGACATCACTGCCCAGCAAAGCAAAAACACAGTATATGTATTGCAGATCAATTAAAAATTACTTCCTTTTCCCTTGGAGAAATCTTGAACAAAATAAATAGGAGATCAATTCTCTTAATGATTAAAGGCAGTATCTACATATGTACAACTTTCTAGCATAGATGTGATTTGAAGTGAAACTGCATGCTAATAGGATGTATCTGCTATGCTTTATAAGTGCACATACTGCATTTTTACTTTAAGGGGAAGATCAGAAGATAAACACTCAAAAGCAGGTTATGTTTGTATGTTGCACACTGTGTGGCCTAATTTCAGCAAAATCTGTGTCACTTTTTTATAATTTGATGGTGTAAATATTGCTCTATAAGGGAAGATTAAGACATTTAAAATCATCTCGTTTGTATACTATGTGCATGCAAGACACTTAAATCATTATTTGTGCTGCCCTTAAAACCCTGCAAAACTATCAGGCTGACATAAGGTCTGTTCTGAATCTATTAGGCGACCTAAACCCAAAACAGTCAAAACCTATTTTTCCAATTTGTCACTTTTCAATTCATTTGAAACGAGATGCTCTAATAGAGACTTGAGTAGATATCACTTTGTAATCTTTTCTTGGACTTACCCCTAAATATTTTCCCCAGTAAATCATTGGTACTTCCTGAAAACATCTGTGTCACCGTATTGGGAAGATTGTCTCGGTTCTTCTCAAGGAAGTCATCTGCTGAATATTGGACCTACAGGTTGTAACATAAAAAATTATACGTTGTTTTCTATGCTGAAAGAATAAAGTTACACTTTGTATCACATTGTTATTTATCTATATCAAAAGCCAACTTCATTAGCTACAAAATGCACTTTGTTTCATCCAAATTGATGGTCTACAAGCAAATATATGGCAGTTAAACTGACCCTACCTTCAAACACTGATGGACCAATCCATCCGATTCATTTACCGGTAGCACAATAATGTCCCAAATCAGCCTTACGATATTCAACTCGATAACAAGGTTGATTTCAGCGTAACAAAGGCGTAGACCTCTTAACGATGTCCTCCAGTCTATCTGTGTACCATACTCCAAAATAGCTAAATCCAAAAAGCTCACTCTGTAATAGCTAACACCAAAACTCTCAAAACTCCAAAGGTTGACTAACTTAGCCTTCAATAGCTAACCAGAGTTAACTGACCCCTAATATCAAAATCCTTGACTTTTTTATACCTTTACAAACTTATCTGGAAACCCTCTCAATTCCATACAATTCTAGCAAACATAATCTAGAATTCTCTAGGCCACTCCAAGTCTCATTATGTGTGCAGATAGATCAAAACAATCCACTTCAGTTTCACACTTAAACTAAAGCCCTATTGTTATTTCAAGTAGGTGCATTTCCTCTCAACCCATTGTGATAATTTTTTTTTGAGAAATGCTTTTACGACGGGAATTCATAATATGATTGGTGGATTTAACGGGTTCGCCATCGAAGAAGTTTAGAACTGTCAAGCTTTCGTCAGGAGTAGCTATGAATTCTTCAGGACAAATATTATAAAGACATGTGGGGCGTCACTTCCCACCAATGACTTGCATGAGCCATTCACTGAAGGCTGCCCCTTGCCAACAGTGTTGAAAGCAGATCACCTCTTTGAGATTGTGGTGGATCTGAAAAGAGCCTTTCTGAGGGCTGCCCCTTAAATTCTGTTATCTATTTTGGAGTGCAGTTAAGTAAAACACATTACATTCATCAAATACAAAATACTAATAAAATCTTTAATTAACCCAAAACTTGACACTCAAATGGTTTTCATAAAAGTCCATTTTACTGCAAAACAAAGACCTTAAAACCAGATTTACAGTGGTTCGTTCAAATTTAGAAAATCACTCTTTCCTTGCAAGATCCATAGCATCCCTTGTATTCTACAACATTTTGTACTGTGTAAGAGATTAGTTTTGATTGATTAGGATTGATTAAGATCAAATCACTGCGTATCAATATTTTTTACATGATTTGTTCATTATTTTGGTATTATTTTGAGCTAATTGGGTTGCTAACACATGGACAATCATTGAACATAGGTTTATTTCAATATTCAGCATATTGGTATCAATATTGGTACCTTGTTGTGAGTCCAGAAATATGGAATAATTTAATTCCCCGTATGGCCATATTGGTTTATGTGCGTTAATCGACTGCTTGTTGCATACTTCAAGATTTACAGAGTATATGTTTTCATTCTCTTACCCTGCCTGCATAGTGATCAATGCTGAAGTTGTTACTAGTAGACACTTTGGCTTTGATGTAGTGATGATTTCCTTGGAAGTTGCGATTCATTTTCTCTACAAACGAGTGATCTGATCCCTGTAGGAAAATAAATGGTCATCTCAAATTAGATACAAGATATTACAAGGCTTAGGCTCAGTCAAACATCAATGTAGATAGTCCAATGTATGCCTAACATACACTGTTTCAGTCATTAATATACATGTATCAGAGATGCCACTCATTGGTGTTCAAAAAATCTGAAATACTTTGAAAGAATGTGAGAAACCAAAATTGCCTATACTTTATACACGAAACAACCAATAAAAAAGTCTGAATTTAGGCTTAAACCAATTAAAAAATTCTGAATTCAGAATTTATTCTGAAATGTGGCGTCTCTGAATGTATATGGATTGCCAATACAGTGTACATTTGGCGAACTTTTTGGCTCTGTGTATGTTGATTTGCAACCGAGGCCTCAATTTTTAAATATTAAGTGTCAAAATGGTAACTATATTTTCATGGTAATTGGTGCTGCTGTATTTTACATTTTTGGACACTAAACAATTGCCTTAATTACACACTTGGATCTCTACGGTTCTTCTTCTTCTTTCTGGCAACAGTTCAATTGACCATAAGTCCAAGATGCTTTGAGCTATTGTCATCAGACTTGGATACAACAACAATCATCACCTTCCATTTATATGTATCATTTATGACCTTTTGGGGTCAAAAGGTTATGCGGGGGTCACAGGGATCAAAAATGCAATTTTGCTTTAAAACGTTTCAATTCCAACAGAAAATGAGCAATTGCGATAGGGTTTTGGCACAGGCATTGTCTTTGGTCAGCACACAAAGCCGGTCATTTAAAATAATTCAGAGGTCATTAAGGGTCACTTCCATGTCAATTTTGAAAATATTTGGAAAAATCATCAAAAATCAATATCTGCCAAGTGCAGGGTGG
This sequence comes from Ophiothrix spiculata, assembly GCA_000969725.1. Classification (NCBI taxonomy): domain Eukaryota; kingdom Metazoa; phylum Echinodermata; class Ophiuroidea; order Amphilepidida; family Ophiotrichidae; genus Ophiothrix; species Ophiothrix spiculata. The sequence continues at coordinate 59,318 of JXSR01S001344.1, forward strand.
TATAATTATTCAACTTCCAGAGTTAGATTGATAAATTATACTGAACAAAACTAGGTGACTGTTGACTTTGATGTCAAAGGTCACCTAGATTATAAATCTAGGTGACCTTGAAAAAAACCTTGGCCATCAACATCCCATAATATTATCCAGAGTATCCACAGTAGTAGTAAAGGAAGTAACATGTTTGTAGTTTCTTTTCTGATGTCCTGCAGCTCTCAACTGACTAATGATATTGATGAAAAGAACCTTATTATATTCAATTACTAAAAAATGAAACATCACTTACTGTTGGGAAAAGGCTCTCCTCGTCCAAAAGTGCAAAGATGCCGATGGGTTTAGTCATGAATAAATTCTGAAAATAGTTGATGGAAAACAAGAATAAATTGTAAGCCAGTTAAAACATGCATTGCAAAAAAAAATGTCCATGAGAAAGCTTGCTTCTGACAGGTATAACTTAAAGATAAATGGAGTTTTTCAAAAATTTCTTTTTGATAAAAGTGTATGCGTATATAGATTACTTGTGGGTTTCAGAAAAAGTATTAGGTTAAAATATTCCAAATTATACAAACTACTGATTTTGGATTTATGAACTGATGGACATAATAGGCAGAATTAGTCATGTGATGCCTGCTGCAATTCTAATAAAACAGAAGCAAGCTCATTTCCAATGGAGT
>JXSR01S001345.1:0-14510 GCA_000969725.1 Ophiothrix spiculata
TTGTCCCTTCCTATTCTTTACTGTGCAGGGGGCAAAGTTTGACCCCCTGTAAAATGAGCTGTGTGTACTTTTTTATGGGGGTCCAGCTTAGGGGAGGTGGGAAATACTAATATGTATCTGAAAATCACTAAGAGATAAAAATAGCAGAGATAGCCCTTTTTTACCCCGTGCTCCCCGGTTATAGAGCCAGAGAAAAGTTTGAACTTGTGGGCAGAAGGCAGGTATCAAAATACAAGAGGGCGGAGGGCAAATTACCCCTTATTTTATAAAAAAAAGCCCCCTTGCAAAGGTGGAAGAGGGCAAAAAAAAATTACAAAAGCACACCAATCATTTGCCAACAGTTTAAGTAGATGAAGTTTAACTGCTCAAAATGTTGCTCATAACACGATAAATATATTTAGCAAAAGTATCCCAAATAAAAAAGTAGCCCCCAAGTAGCTTAAAAAAGTCCCCAGGAATAAAAGTCAAGAGGGCGATTTTTATTTGCTGAAAAAAAATACCCCTGGTAGAAGGTAGAGAACATCTACCAAAATCCTGCAGCTCTAGCAACACATCCATTCTCCAGAATCTATATACAGTGGGCCAGGCTTCAATCCAGAAGCAGCAGCTATCCAGATCATTTGGACTCATTACATCAAAGATCATCACCAGACTAAGAAACTATCATCCTGGAGGATTGCTACACTCCACCAAGGACAATGAAATACTTGTGTGAAAATGTTTCAAAAGATTGATCGTTGCATTTTTTAGCCAGCATAAAAAATGGAAAGAAGGGCCACAGTTAAGTTACTTATGTGACCCCTTTGGTGCAGACAGCTTAATACGCCGGGGAAGTAGTGACGTCACATTTATGATAATTAACCCCACATGTGCGATCTGGTTCCAAACAAATGATGATGTCTACTGATCATACGTATTAACAGCATAGGCGTACGTAAACATACAAATCAGACTGATTTATCTCGGTTGGAAAACAAAAATAACAGCACGGGTCCCGTCCTGGCTAGTGATCACAACCTTCAGCATAACAGGTCTGCATGTTTTTTTCAAACAAATGAAACTCCCATTCAAAAAATTTGAATTTTAGCTAAAGCTCCAAAATTTCATTTTATGCCCTTACTTGCCGTATAAAAATATGCAGATTTCAAAACCGTTGGGACTTCAACCCCAGAAAACTAAAAAGATATTCTCATTATTTTAAAGAACTATTTTTCTTTTTATTTATGCATTGAAATGTACGGGCAATACCCTGGATGAATACCCCATAAACTATGGTGAAAAGGCAATTTATTGCGCATCCTGCGTCGTCTGATTTCATCTATGCTACATCATTCATCATAAACCTTGCAAGTTTGGTAAAGGCTGTGCCTTATGGTATATCAACCAGGTATTGACCACGTTTCATTACTTGCAAAAGATGATTTTTATTAACATCATTATTGTTATTGACTGGTACATTAATGTCCCACACCTCATTATAGTTAATGTTCTGAACTTCCTTATCTAACTTACCTTTTTACTCTGTCTTGAGTGTGGTGCAATTATTTTTGAATTATTTTCTCTAGTACTGTAACTAGTTCTTCTTTGTCTGAAAAAATACAAAAACCAAAATTGATATGTTCATTAATTAAGGGGCAAGATGGGATTGGAGGGCCAAAAAATGGGGGGAGTTTGATGTAAAAATTGCAACAATAATTATATTTTTTCTTTTTTAACCAATGACCCCCTTAAAACATGTTCCCATGGGTTTATTGAAAAGATTCTAGTTCATTGCACAGTCCGTTTATTATGCTTTAATATGCTTTTACCCCATATCTCTAGGATAAAGTGTTTTTGAGAAATCAGATCCACCGTGGTGCTATATCGCCAAATTTCACTTTAAAGAAATTGATAATTTAGTCAAGAAACACTGTTTTCCAATTTTAATATATTTTAGAAACACTGTTTCACTTTAATTTTCAATTATAAATTAAGCACTTGAATTTTCACAAAAAAACTAAGAAAATTGGAGCCTAAAAGCTGAAGTTCTTTTTGAGATAATGATTTTTAAGGGGTAAAATGTTAAAAATCACAAGTTGAGAAAACAGTAAAATACACAAGAAATAACATTAGCGATTTGGCTTCACAAAGTTGAAGTCAAAGATTCTTGTCAAAAATTAACATCCCCATTGTGTTTAGCATGCAAATTTGCTTCTAGAAATGGATATTTTTATATGGGTTTAAGTTTAGTTGGTGAGTTACAGAGAAAATTTCTTTCCAAAAATAAACGGTTGCCCCAACCTTAATGCTATCATGGATGTAGAGTAAATTATTTGTCTCTAGAACAAGGCCCTTTTTTTGTAAGTATCAAATTCCTTATATTAAGCTGTGAGCATATCTATAAAATTACAATTTTAATGAGTAGTATCTATAAAATTACAATATTAATGAGTATCTTATATTTTAAAATTTGAACATTTTCAGAATAAAAGTGTCACAAAAACTGAACCATTTTAACGAAACATACATTTGCACTTAAATCTACCTGTAAAATATAAGTCTAATTGGAATTTTTTAATTTCAATAACAAACTTTGTTTAGAACAAAATATTAAACACTGCAGTGAGTAGCACTTAACATCCACAAGCACTGCACCCACACAATATGTCTAAAGTTTGATGTCACAATATTTATAATAGGTAGGTTTGAGAAGATAATTTTGGCAGTGTAAATTCAGTTGACCTCAATATTTGGCTCATCCTATGTAGTGGTAGTGGTAGAGTCAGTATCAGATATCCTCCCCACCCCCTGGTATCAGTATCAGATCCTTACCCCCAGTAATCTGGGTGTGTACTGACCTGATCTGTTTACTCCTATGAAGAAGCTCATCTTCTGTAGTGGTAGAGTCAGTATCAGATTCTTGTATCAATGCCATACGAGTGAATTTGGGCAAGGGCTTCTTGGCTACACAATGGATAGAATATAATTACAATATGGTTAGAACTCCTTTAACGTGTATACTCTCATGGATCAAAAACTTGAACGACATGAAAATTGGTATAAATCTCTCAACACCAACTTTCGACCTTGATGGTTTTTGTTGGCATGATTTCCTCACATCCTCTTAAAATGACTGGTCATTCTTTTTAATGTGGGCACCCATAAATGGTGGATTTGTTACATGGAGAGTGATTTATGCATCAATTTTGTCATATCATTTCAACAATCAAATGAAATGTCATAATTTTGGTATGATTTTAAAGACAATTTATTTGACTTTCAAGAAATCAAGAATAGAACCCAAATGAAGTGATTAATTAAGCTTAATGACCCGTTAAAGCTACTTAGCCAGGGTGGAGTTGGGTGAGGTTGAGGTGGGTGAGGTTGAGGCATCATGAAAATTGTGCATGAATTGTTCTGTCATATCTCCTTAAAAATCAATTGAAGTGTCACAAATCTTATATGATTTTAAAGGCTAGTTATTGTTTATCAAAAACAAGTTCGAATTAACACAAATAAAATTGATTATTAACGCTATTAACAAGTATAAGTCAATAAGCTAATTTAGCCAGACATGAAAAACGGCATAAATGTGGTTGGTGTGGATGAGATACGTACATTGTGCATCAAATGTTGTCACAACTTTTCAATAATCGTATGAAATGTCATAAATTTGGTATGATTTTGAAGATAATGTATTAGCCTGTATTAATTAACTCTAATCAACGATTACCAGGAAGGAGTTAGGTATGCATGAAGAGAATGAGATGAAATGCAAATGGGCCTCACCTCAAAAAGGATGACCGATTATTAAAACTTTCTCTGAAACATCTTTTTACCATTCTCAAATGAAAGGAAAATTCAAAATAAATCAAGTTTAGGAAACATAAGATCTGGGAAATATCAAATATATGCAAATATGATCCTACTCCAATACACTTAATCTTACCTTGTTTACAAGGTGAGGCAGTTCTTCTAGAACTTTGTCGTTGATTACGTGAAGCCAATATGTTGGCAATGCTCACCAATGGAGTACTTGATTGTTTTCTGAAAACCAAATTGATGAAAATGAATGATGGTATTTAAAACTGGATTATTATAATAATTCAGTTTTAAGTAATCATTAACCAGATATGTAATGGTCGTGGGGTGTGGTGGTTGGATATGGTAGATTAGGGCGTACGCGTATCATAGGTGCGCCCGGCTACAGAGCTATTGCTCTGTCCCCGGTGGCGCGTATGTTCAATGGTATTAATAAGTTTTAATATTACAAAATTATAACGCCGCCCCTTCCCCAATTCACCCATTCGCGCATCACGGGTCACACATGCGAAGCAAACACACACTGCAAAAGTCACTGCAATACTGTTACACGGCCCGAGAATCGTCTGTTCTTATGCACTCGCAGTTGGTCAAAACTCCACGTTGACCACGTTAACCTTATCATGTTACCTGTGGACTGACTGTCGTGATCTTCTCAAGGTTACAAATAACAGAATCCATATGTCGTGTATGTATACTGTCTACAAGCTTCTACTCCCACAATGCTATATTTGTACTGCGTGTTGTTTAATATAATATGTGGTAGTTAAATTGTACGGTCAATGGAATATTATTTATAATTGTATTGACTATCGAATTGAATCATGGGATTGCTCTAAATAATAATAAAGCAAGCTGAACGAATATCCCAAAATCCCTAAAGTTTTGCTCTGTGGTGTACATCTGATTCTATACAGTAGCCCACATGTAGCTATGCAAGTATAATTGTACATGTAAAATGGAATATATTGTTCGCGTTGCAGTATTGGAACGTGTCAGTGTAATAGTAAAGCCAAGTTGATACGTCATGAATTCATAATGTTTCCACAAAATGGACCATTAAAACCATAGAAGAAATCTGATTCACAAAAAAACGACTGAAATTGGTACTTATACAAAATATCTACATATATGCGCGGTCGTAAATCGCCGGACGATCTTTTTTGACCAAGATATTTGGGTTAATTTTCATACACGGCAATACATATTACTATGCCAAATATAAGCTGCTGACCCAAGTTAGAGTTGAGTCGTGCTGCGCACATTGACCTACGGTGGGGTCATGGCGTCAAGGTCTAGGTAAATGGTGAACATAAATTTAAAGAAATTGTCATCTTAAACTTCCTTTCCCATATGTGGCTGTCTAGATCTCAAAGGAGACGGCATTAAAACTTCATTTTGCGCTGCAGGTGAAAATACATACCAAGGTCGAAATTTGCCGCAATTGATTATTTGATAGATTCAAAATCCTTGTGCTTTATACTTCAAAACACCAGTAAAGTTTAATTTCAAGAAAATATGAAATATGTATAGGCTATTTTGAAGATAATCAACATTAAATATTGGGCTTACTGATCTTTGAACGCATTTATCTCAGTTATATATTTTGTTCCATGACAACCTTTGACGGACCATAACTTAAAAGGGGCAATTCATGATCCACTTTTCATCCTCAAGGTCACCGCTATCAATATTGAGTTTTTAGCTAGGAATAATCCTTAACTGGCGTATGTTACAATCCCCAAACCATTCTTTCAAATGTGCAAATGTTGCACACACCGTTCCCCAAATTTGACAATGTACAAAAAAGGTCCACAAAAAAAAACCCCTTAAATGTCCACCAAAAGAAGTACCAAAACACCTACATGTAGGTCGCTCCTTAATCAAATACTACACAAAATGCTTGTTAAACTACTGAAAACATTTTTTTGCTTGTCACTTTTGTCAAAACCACTAACATTAGTTTAGGGGCGACCAAAAACGATTTTTTTCCCTCCAAAAGGTCAACTTTTTGAAAATCCACCCCCACCCCCTCCCTCCTTGAAAAAATCCTGGCTACGGGCCTGATAGGAAGTAAATAAATCTATAACTGGACTTACTTTGCAACTGTGCAACTTTGCGACCATAATTTACCAATGGTCTTCAACAGGCATCTGATTCTTGGAATTGATGATGTGACATAACTTTGGTATTGCAACATCACTGATTCAAACCTAGAAATACACTCCTTGGCAAATTCGTTCACGTCAAATGCAGCGGAAGTGGCTGCAGTGAGGATAGTGAAATAAAATAATCTGCGAAGGCCAGAATAACAAACACAGAAGGCCTAGCACTCCAGGCTAGCACCAACAAAGAGCAGAATTCTGCTGTGTACACATCAGGGAATCCAAACACAGAGTGAACTCGGAGGATGCTTTAATTCTCGATAAGAAGGAACAATACCACAAGCAGGGAAGCCATATGGGAAGAATTTAGAACCCAACCCTCAATTAGAAAGGGGGCCTACGCTGCTGTGAGAGGTAGCACAGTTGCATAGTAAGTTCCAGTTATCGATTTATTTACTTCCTTTATTCAGCATGTAGCTTACCTTAACATCTTTTCACTATATTCTTTAGTTGTTGGAACAAAGCTAAACTCTTGTTCTGAAGAATTCTCACTCAGTGTGTCCACGTCCGTTGAGTCTCTTGAAATTTCAGAAACTGATGGAGAGCCTGTAGGAACTAAACAATGCAATAAAAATGGTCTGTCAGTTTCTGTCATATTGTAAAATGTGTATCATTTGCTTAAAATGGCCATTGTCCTTGAGAAATGTGTACTAAAAATAGGTTTTTTATCACTTCAACCTGTTGCCGTTTTGATATGATAGGATATACAGGCACTTAGAAACTCTTTTTAGAATGGTTATAGTATATTCCTACCAACCATAACTGATTTTAGTATGTCTGACCTTAGATTTTTGCGCGAATTGGTGAAATACAACAACTTGAACTGTTGTCTGTACACAAGATTTAATTCAAATCGACAATTTTGACTCAATTTTTGATCAAACAACGGCTCATTTACTTACACTATATATTTCCGGATCATTTAGAAAGTTATTTTCAACTCATATGGATATGTATAAAAAGCAGTAACAAAGTCCAGTCTTTCCATTCGTTGAATGTTTTTTGCACGAATTTAAAGTTTGTAAACACTTATATTGCCCATTTCTGGACTTTTCTACCATACGTTTGTATAGTGAGTGCTGTGTGCAGTGATGCAGTAAAAATTATTCAGCGATTAAATAGTGAGACAAAATACGAGAAATTTTTCCATATGATAATAAACAGTGACATTTTCCACTTTGTACAGCTAACATCTAAAATAGAATAAAATCATCATGAATTTAATTTAGAAGTGTTGTCATACAACAATGTTGTAATTTGGTGGCTTCCTAAAGGTGAATTCAGAGTCCAGCAAAGTTTGATTGCAAAGACATTGTTCAACGTCTACTGATACACAGTCTTTAGATTTTGAAGTGCATATTGCATAAAGATTGCATGCTTGTAGACAGACATCTCTCTATGGGATTGCTAAGAAACTCTGAACACCCCAATGTGACATGCCATATGATGACCTCTTATCATGAGCTGTAGCAAACGATCGCATCAATGCAACTCAGAAATGTTGTGCTGCAAAAATGCTGGCAAAAATTAGTTGTTGTAAAAAAAATGTGTTTTAATCTAAATGTCTGCAATTTGTACCTCAACAAAACAAGAAAACGAGCTTACCTAAATCCCGAAAATGACTTAGTGTAAAGCCAACGACGCAAAATTACTAAATACGCACATGTGAGATGTTTGAAGAAAAATGCTTGGAAAGCATCTCATTTGGTTATAAATAAGATTTGTGCTTTTTCATATCGTCATGCGAGTGCAAGAAAGTCGTATCTGCAATAGCTGCCTAACGTCTATATATAACGCTTATATTTCTCATCGTGTAGATGTGTAATAACGCATTATATCGTTTAACATTTTCTACGTACTTGGATGTCTTGAATTATGACAGAACCAAACGGGATTCCTGAATCCCACCCAAAATATTTTAGGGAATCTCGAGAACTAACTAAAATTCCCTAAATTCACAACCTTAAAGGGGCATTGGACAAAATTTTGAAATTTTGTTTTTGTGGATGATTTACACTTCCTATGTTAGAAAATAACAGTCAATTACCAGATATTGGGAAAATTTTGATCAAAACCTTCCAAAAAGTCAAACATTTGAATTTTATTTTATTTTGTTGATTTTGGGTATAAGGCTATTCTCTAAACGTATTTATTGATGTTATACAATGAGAAAAAGCCAAAGATTTGTTTGTAAACATTCCTTTCACATCATAGATTGCAGAAAAATCAAAAGAAATCTCCTGAAAAGACCAATTCTAGAAATTCAACTATAAAGGGCAGTATTTATCATTGTCGACAACGATAATTAAAAATAAGAGAATATCTAAATATTTTGATATATAGGGTTTGAATTTGACAATGAAACTTTGCATGCTGTCATTATTACCACTAATACTTCAAATGATGCAAAAATCTCGAAATGTTTGGGGAAAAGTTTGGGGATGATGCTGAACTTGTCCAATGCCCCTTTAACAGCTCTTAACTTGGGGGGTAACTGGGTATTCTAACCGGGTAACCATGCGCGTTACCAAAAAGGTGAGACCTGGACAAGTCTCAAGAGTTGCAATATAGGGTATGAAAATTGACCTCACGCTGGTACTCTGCAAGTCTCATATAGGCATAGGATATTGAATTTGTCTTTAAGTCCCTGATAGGGTATCAATTTTCGAAAGAATTGTTAAATTAATGACAATGGTGCATTAAATTGCCAATAAAAAGTGTTTCAAATACCTAGAAACACTTCTTAAAAGTGTTCAAATGGTGTACAGTTACATTTTACCTATGATTTCTTGTAATAATTATTTTGTTACATTTGCATATAGTTTCCGATAAGGTATTCATTTAAACAGGTATGGTCTCGGATAGGGTATCCATTTGAACAGATATGTAGGTTTATGGTCTCAGATAGGGTATCATTTCACTCATTTTTGCCAATTTTTGGTCTCGCATAGGGTCACCTTCGGAACCTATAGAACTCAGGTGGTTACCCAGACACAAATATCAGTTATCGCCCCCCCCCCCCCCCCCTCCCTCCTGGGACTTTTCATTTCACTTTGTTAGTAAGTGGTTTATGTGACACTGGAAGAATTTGTATCATCATGTATGTCTCTAAAAATAACCCAAACTGAAAAGAACTTACTATTAATCCATTTACGTGAACTGCTACTGGATGGTCTATCTGCGGGAATGACTTGTGTGAGGGCGGGTTTTGGCATTCTCCAAGCTTGCATATTTCTGGAATATGTCCTCATAAACAGAGGTTTCTTCTGTCCTCTAGCCTCCATTTTCATTCAGCAAGATTGAACTGCTCTCTGAACAAAAATCAGGCAAGTTAAAGCACTCATAGATACAATCATCAATAACAATTAGAACTGATGGGCAAAAAGCTGTTGAACAAATGCTAAAAGGAAAGTCAATAGATTCACACCTCATTGTAAACAAAACCACCTAAAGAAACAAAATAATCATAAATGATGAGAAGATTCAATTGAGACATCTTAATTTTGTGTTATTATTATAGGTCTACAATACGATTTGCTATTGTGCTATAAATAATTATTGTGCAAGTCCATTTAGGCTATATATTTTAAGGGGATAGTTAACCCCGACTGTTTGTAGAAAACTTAATTTTAGTTTTTTGCATAATTTCATACTTAAACATGTATTGTTTAAATTCAAATTATAATATATTACATAATGTTTTTCCCCAGTTTTAGGGGAAAAAAGGTTAGTTTCAATATTATTTACTAATATAAAGCCATGTAGCAGTTGGCGAGAGATATAAAACGCGTCATGTACTTGCGCCATGGATCGGCTTAATGCGTGCATCTTTCTGCATGGGTAAACGCATTAAGTTATTGTTCTTGCATGAGCAATGCATATTTTAAAAATCCCCCCAATATTACTGTTTAAATTGTAAACAAAGATTTTAATGTTGTTTTCTTTCAATATTTCTAAAATGAAGACAATTGAATCTGCAATTTAATGAGAATTGTTTCATACCAATCCCAGGGGGGGTACCTGGTGTATGGATGCGCAACCAAGAACGGTTGCATTTTTAACCTCCCGGGTTTACCAAAGCCAAGGCCTTCAAAATTTTGAAAAATGGTTTACATAACGGTTGCATTTTTAAAAAATGATCATTTTTTGATCTTGTTGTAGACATTAAACTGTAGGAGCTCAGTTCTTATTTTTCCAAATTAGGTCCTGAACAATGGCGTAGCTAGAAGTGGGCAAATTTGTTATATAAAAATAGGAAATTTACTCCTTTAAAAAAAAAAACAACAGAACACATCATTTTTACAAATGCATAAGCAGAAGTTGCCCCATGAAAATTTCTGGCTACACCACTCAGTCCACTGTTCTTGAACGTAAGTAAGGCCTTGTATCCATTGGCTGTACCCATATTCCGTGTGCACTTGTCTCGTTTTCTATTGTTAGTAAACTTCGTTCTGCTTAGTGATCATATCAGTGGCCTGTGTACGGCAGATATTCCAATTATCTGGTGCTCACCAAGTATGAACATGTTGATTGTTGGTGCTGCCAGGTCATAGGAATCATCTGCCGTACATAGACCACTGATATGATCACTAAGCAGAACGAAGTTTATTGTCTGTGTTAAGCTGCACAATTACTAACAATAGAAAACGAGACAAGTGAACACGGAATATGGGTACAGCCAATGGATACAAGGCCTAAAGTTCAATGATATAGTACAATTTTACCAAGCAGCAAATTTTTTGATGATTTTGTCAATATTTTGAGAACAAAGCAATTTATTTGTCTACGTTCATCTCTATTCAGTCGTGCAGCAAACTTCACTTATAAATGCTATGTACACCTGAAAATACAGATCTTAATTTGCCATACCAGTAATTGATTTGCAATCCATATGCTTGTACTTTAAAACACCTACAAAGATTCATTTACAAAATATAATCAGAAGTATGAAATAAATACAATCAGAAAACGTCCAACAGGCTGTAACATTCAAAGATAAAGTCAAGATGTGTTATTTTAATCTTTAAGGTGAAAATGACAAGAGGCCACATTTACAAATTACAAGTTACAGCTCGTTTAAGTCTTTAAGATGAACGGTCAAGTTTAAAAAAATAAAAAATAATGGGCATCCAAATTTTTATAGAAAGCCAATATACTAAAAAATATACACTTTGTCTTTGGCTTTGCTTTGTTGTGACAAAATTATAGGCATAGACTAATTATATTGGGGGAAACGGGTTAGCGCAACGTATTTCCTTCGCTTTGCACTATAGTAATGGCAATGAGTCCCGGGTTCGATTCCTGATGCCGGCGCTGTATGTGCATTTGGTTTACAGTCCTTGCTGAGCTCACTTCCGCAAGATATAAGCTTCATTACTAACTCTGGACTAGCGTCTACTCAGTCTAGGACTAGAGGCTAATTTCTTGGAGACATCCTTGGCTATCAGCCTTAAGCTGGTTTCAGACTAGCCTGTCGTGCAAAATTTAAAGTGCGCAAACTCAACCTTGTCCCAACAGAAAATGTTTGCGGCAAGCATGACAAGCCGATATATCGATTACCCTGTCGCGATGGTCGCAGCGGCACAGTATTTTGAGTTGGGTAAAAGTCAACTTTTCTTGCGACACTCGCCGACAGATCAGATGATCGATGAAATAGATGAAATAGATGATCGATATCGCGATATCAATTATCGATTATGACTGTCAGATTAATCCACATCCGTGGAAGGGGTGTCTGGAAATTGATCATGTTGATCTTTGTCTCATGATTTTCGAAATCACACAAAAATTGCATAAAACATGTCCTCACCTCAGATCACCACGACAGTATGCAAATGTGTCGCGCTACATCACAACAACTCTGAATTGCAAATGCTTGGTCGTCTGCCGCAGCTACTAGCTACAACGCGACACGTACTCTGAAACCACCTTTAAGAACTCTTTCTTTCTTTCATTCTTCATCAAATTTCAGAAAATGTATGTAATTTCACCAAACTTCCAGACAGATACAGTGTCAGTGGCAATTTTTTTTTGTAAGCTTAAAAATTTTAGTTTCTATTCAGCCTTAATCGAAGATTTTCAATACATTTACTTTAATCAACTACTCACCTTCAACTCAAAGCGATGGGCACATTCAATCTTTGAAATATTTGAACTGAAAGACGCCTAAATTGTGCTGAAAACCAGTGAAAAACATGCTTTTTTTGTAACAGCAGATTCACACGCAGAAGATCCAATTATACGAAATAGATGATCGATATCGCGATATCAATTATCGATTATGACTGTCAGATTAATCCACACCCGTGGAAGGGGTGTCTGGAAATTGATCATGTTGATCTTTGTCTCATGATTTTCAAAATCACACAAAAATTGCATAAAACATGTCCTCTTTTGCTGAACTAATCAAACAGAACATCAATTTTTCAAATGAAAAATCTTAAAAGATTTTGAACCTATTTTGAGAAGCAGAGTTAGAACTTTTCCACGGCCATAGATTTCAATTCCCCCTCTGTATCATTTGGTATCGTCAAGAAATCAGAGTCTGCGAAAAAAAAAAATATAAATTTCTGCGGCGGAATGTCAGAGCCTGGTAAGTCTAAGATAATAATCTCATTTTTTGACATTACAGTGTATTTATTCTTATTGCCTTATCATGCAGGTTGTTCTAAAGTGCTGCTAAACATGAAGGAAGTTGATTGGCTCCAGCCTAAGCTAAGCAGGGAGGGCCTAGGCTAGGCTAGCCTAGCCTAGCCCAAGGGCCAAGCCAGGGGCAGTGCAGGCCCTGACCATCATTTTGTTGTTTCAAATAATTTCCGGACATGAAAATTCAGAGCCTTGCGTAATGCTGCTTTCATACTAATGTCGCTTTGCAGCTTTGTCGCTGCACTACGCCAAATATGGGCATAAATTTGTCGCTTGCGGTTGTCGCAGCGACAAAGCTACAATTCCGGATGGGTGAGACAGATCTCAAGGAAACCGTGGAAGAAAAAGACCTTGGAGTGATGATCAACAAATCTCTGAAAGTGTCTCAACAGTGTGCCACTGCAGCAAAGAAAGGGAACAGAGCACTGGGAATGATCAAGAGAAATTTCGTGTATAGGAGCAAAGATATAATGACAAAATTGTATAAGTCGCTTATAAGACCTCATCTGGACTATGTCTATGCAATGCAGGTATGGAGTCCGCATTTGGAAAAGGACAAGAAACTCATTGAAAAAGTACAAGCACGAGCAACTAAGGCTAAGCTCATTCCCAGTCTGAAAGAACTGCCGTATGAGAATCGCTTGGCCAAACTAAACTTAACAACTCTGGAGAAGAGAAGAGAAGAGAAAGGGGAGATCTTATCCAAACATACAGAATCATGAATCAGATTGACCACGTACAACCAGAGGCACTGTTCCAGTATGCTACATACACCAGCACAAGAGGACATCACCAAAAGTTTTCCAAGTCAAGATCAAACTTAGACATCAGAAAGTACTTCTACAGCCAAAGAGTAGTGGGTCCATGGAATTGACTCCCTGACAGTGCCACCAAAGCACCTACACTCCTCTGCTTCAAAAAAGAACTTAGTAAATTGGGTTATTAATGGGCTGCCTAAAGCCCCCGTAAAACCCAGCCACACTTACCCTACAAGAAGACAGGTGTGGCATCAAAGGTAATTTCAAAGGTAATTTCAATGTCGCTGATGTAATCGATATCTGTAAAATTTTGCTGCACGACATCGCTTTGCAAGTTGAATTCAATTCAACTTTTCAAAGCGACAAAGCTACAAAAGTTCAAAACAAAGCTGATGACCGGAGCTACAAAGGCAGCTGCAAAGCGACATAAGACGATAAGTATAAAAGCAGCATCACAGTATTGAGTGTGCAATTTGCGCAAATACGCAACATTTTCCATGCGTGCGCGTGATGTAGTACTGTTATTACTGATTGGAAATGGCGTTGCGTACTTTCCGATGTCCTAGGCAAGCCAGGCTGTGCTTGTCACAACACACATTGGCATTGCACGGATAGCCTAGCCAGGCAATGTATGCAACGCCCCAAGAAGGAGCATTTGCACAGGGGAACAACAGCTTAACGTGACTATCCGAACCATGCCCATGGAGCAATTAGAGTAAAGTTTCTTGCCCAAGGAAACAAGGTCAAGGAGACGTAAACTGCCTGGCCCGGGCCGGGGCTCGAATCCACAACCTCTGTATTACGAGACCTGTGCTCTAAGTTACCGCTTGGCCACGCTCCCCCTACTTTGATCAACACTTAATAGGCGGGAATTATGTTTATGAGGCTTTTCTTCATCCGCAAGTAAACATAATCCCGTTTACAGGCGCGCCGTAGTCTAGATACTGATGCGCAAGTGACACGTGCAAGTCTCCTGCAGTTATGTTGTGTCCAGCTACGCACACGCTTATCTGTATCAATTCACGATATGAAGAGGCCCGCCTATTTGGTGTTGATCAAAGTATAGCCCAGGTCAAAATTCCAGTTGAAACCAGTTGGAAATCTCAACTGTGTTGAACTGTGCTTAACTATGTTCAACTGG
>JXSR01S001345.1:43143-53749 GCA_000969725.1 Ophiothrix spiculata
GTCAGCCACGCCCCCTTGCCCCCCTAGCTACGCCATTGTTCCTATACTAATACATGTGGAATTAAATTCGGGATCCCGAATTTAATTAAACAAATGCATGGGCATAACTGAAAAAGCAAGCAAATTTAAGCCAAATTGTTTGGAGGGCATTAAAGGTATATACATGTTCCGATATGGTGAAAAAATTAATATACCCTTTTTCCACATTTAAATGAAGGGTCATCACCTATGTAAAGCAATCTTACAGTTTCATTTGTATACTTTGAGCCAAATTAATGTTATAAGCAAAAATGTGTTTGAGAAACACCCATAGAGACCTATATATTTATTTTTGTTAACAAAATATTCCATTAATTCAGCACATTTTTGACCATATCTCTTCAAAGAAACATAATATAGGTGTGAAAATTTACAGGGGTTATGAGATAAATATGCACTTTCATGTGGTATCAAAATCTCCAATTTGATTTTGTGAGTGAAAGTGATCGGAACACACTTAATATCTACTCAAAACAAACCCAATTAGCTAAAAAAAATAAAAAGTCATAGGTGACAGGGCCTGGCGCTTCATTTTTAACACTTCGTATTGTTTTAATGGTTGTATTTTATGGTCAAAACTGATCATGAATAAGATGAAAAAAATATATACAACATCATGAAATTTTTAAATTAAATCGTGTTTTGTTATATATAGCATTACACTCTAAATCTATGGTCATAGCTTAAAATTAGCTGGAAAGTCTAACAGAAATTTGATTTAGAATCATTTACTTTCTTGCTTGTTGTAATCTATAAATAAATGTCAAGTGACATATTCTAATAATTTTTGACATTTATCGTTAATTTTTTAAGTCCCTTAAACACGACTATTGGTGAAATTACTTGTCTAATACTGTCTATGCCTGTCCTCAGATGGATAATGCGTCCTGGACAATTTATTATAAAAAAGGAGTGATCTGAACACGATACGCGGTATCACCGTTTTTGACATCGCAACCAAAGCCCTTGGACTCGGAGAACCAAGGATAGAACGTGCGTGCTATCTCCTGAAGATAACAAGTTTTACGAATGAATAAAACCAAGACAAAGTTGTGGAGAACATAGTAGGCTTAAAAATGTATTTATGGTTTATTTGTAGAATCAGAGCAGTGGAGAAAGATTTTCTCCAAATATAGTCCATATATGATCGTTAAATCGTATAAAAACAATCTGTTTAAACTAAACATTCGAGTAAAATACACAAATTCAGAAACATATTTTCTGTACCAAGGTTTAAAGTAGGCCTATACAATTTGAATGAAATTTTGCGTTCCAGGAAATTTCCAAACTTAGGCCTAAATGTGTAAGCACAACATGGTAAGGATGACATATTTATAAATCATCGATTCTATAAATCTTGTTTTGAACACAATCTGATATAATTTTGGATAATGTTAGTTTTAAAAAGGCAAAATAATCCAGCTCAATGTACCAACACTTGATAATGATAAAGAACACAATTGAAGTGTATTTCTACAGGGAAGTTTCATATGCCATTTATTTGCAAGACTTAAGTTAAATTTCGAAGAAACATTCATCATTTTTGCATTATTTATGTAATGATCGATTTCTACGTATAGGCGTATTAAATCATGCCCTTTAGAAACTCCCTTTATCATGCTCTTGATCAATCATGACATATTTGAGTGTCTGATCCATGTTTGTCAATTAGACTGGCTGGCGTTTTATTATGTGCTGAGGTTTATTGATATAAACAATAGATTAATTTAAGTACTTTTATAGTAATTCTAACTATATCTATTATCAACATAGACAGATAAATTATTATACATGCTTCTTTCCCATTTATAAATAATAAAATCAAAATTACCTTTTACCTTACAGGTATGCATTCTGATCACGTTTTCAACCCTTACATTCCAAAGTCAAATGGGAGATTTTTCTCATTTTCATACTATCTTTCGTTGAAGAGATACCGTAATATAGTCAAATAGTAGTGGCGAATTACTTGAGGATTTAGTTTACCAACCTAAATAAATATATGTTTAGGGTCACTCTCAAACATTTCTACCCGTAGAATTAATTTGGCTCAATGTAAGTTGGGCCTAAATAGTACTTCACAATTCCTGATTTTGTGTTTTTTGTAAGGTGCATACTTTTAAAAATTTCAAATAGTTTGAAAATATTCTAATAGTTTGAAAATATTCTAAACGTATTTTGATAATTGACCCGGGTAATTGACAACTACAATATTGACAATCTCTAAATTAGATAAAAATCCCACTTGAACTAGTCTGCATTGCAGGCAGGTGAATCTATCTCAGCAGAAATTGACTAATTCCATAATCTCAGACAACACTTGACACCTCCACATTGTAAGGCCTACAAAAGGCCTAATTGGATTGAGGCTGATCTGACACCTGCCAATGTAAGCCTACAATTGCAATGTTGTGGTACTGTAACAGGTGTGGCTCTTGACACTTTTGAAGAGTTTACATCAACAAATGAATTATCTTGTCAAACCCACACTACAGGTGGATTGCAGGTGGGATGGTGTGAGACCAAAGAAATAATAGTGAGACATAGCAATCAGCTCAAACTGCCATTTGAAGAATCTCCATCATGGCATCACATGGGTAGAGGGGAGGTGTGGGGTAGGTCCACTTTCTCAACTTAGGGCACCAACTGATCTTATTCTATAACCGACAATTGTCAAATTACCATATTAAAAAGTTTTTTACACAACGGTTAAGGTATACTCCCGCGGCTATTCTCATTCAGAAAATATCAGCTGGATTGGACAAGTGAATACAGTATTTTCAATAAACTGAAACCCTATCCATATCAAAATCATTTCATAAAGCTGGACACACATTACGATGATAAGGTAGTCTGGGTCCAACATGATAAATAACAACTTTTATGCACCCGTTCCAGTAATAACTGCACCACTGTAAATATGTTTGCACTTTTGGATGGATATTGCATTAAGTTACCTTGTACTTGGAGCACACACCCCACTGTAGTGTGATAATATTCAGTTATTGAAGTCTACACTTATCAAGGAAGAAGAAGAAGAAAATGGACTATCAAAGTCTTGGACAAATATATTTGTCTCAGATCAAAGTACTCAATATTTAAGGTTCATGGATCCAGCTATTACTATGAAAAATGTTATATCATTTAACCTTTTATAACAATTTTTGGATTGAGGCTGGTGTGACAATGTAGGTTTGCAATTGCAATATTAATGCTTAGCATCTCTTATTTAACAAAGCTTTATGTTTATTTGATTTTTTTATTATTCCATCAAAGTCATTCACCATTTCATAAACACAATTTAAACCTTCATTATTTCAAATTTGGTTAATTATCGAAGATGCATAGGAATTTGAGTTGAACCTTCTAGAGTTAAAACCAAATTTGAATGAATTAAACAAACATCTTGGATTCCTGTTGAAGATAAGCTTCCTTTAGCTTACTTGTACCAAGTTGGGTTTCCTTGGCGAAAACCTAAACAAGGTGATGTATTATCACTGAATTTGGTTTGCAAAACAAGTGCCTTCACCATTTGGAAATTAGTAATTTTTGATAACGGTTCAGACTCATTATGCTGTACCATTTTACATGCAAGTTAACAATGGCCTACATATCAGTAAGACATTCTGCTGACATAAACTGGATCAGGTGTAACCACATGATTGAAATTAATTTCACCAAAATATTTCTCTAAATCTATATCTTAGGCACACCGTTCATGGGCACACTACACATACAATAAGTTACAATTATTGTCTTCAGATTGTCCTGCAATGATTCAAATGAGCCATTTTCCAAACTGATCGAGTCATCATGTGTCAATGATAATTTCTGGTATAAAACTCTGTTTATGAATTCAAGTTTAGAATGAATTCTTGTATTCATAAAGTTATGTTCTTCAATACCAAAGGTGAGTATTGTCTTGACAGTTATCAAGCAATAGTAGCAGGGGGGGGGTACTCAAAAGAATTTTTGGTGGGTATGCGACATTCACAACATAGGATCTTGCGGAACTGATTTTTGGTCAAAAATAGGGTCTACGGAACTGATTTTTTTCCAAATTGAGGTCTCGGAACTGATTTTTTTTCCAAATTGAGGTCTCAGGAAGTGCTTTTTTCCCATTAAAAAATACAACTTTTGAGCTGAAAATCACTCAAAATTAGGTTGAAAACTTGATGAAACATACTTTTGAGTCATTTTCTTTGAAAATGGGGGTCTTCGGAACTGAAGTAATCTTGAAATGAGCATCTTGGTTAGCGGAAGAGGAGGCTCGAAAAGGAGGTCCTGAGTAAGGTCTAGTCTTGAGGGTGGCACATACCCGTACCTTCTGTCAATATAAGTACCCCCGGAATAGTAGTGTGCCTGTCACATAGGAGAATGCTTTTAATACATTGCCTTTAACACATGGTTCTTCTTGGAAGAAATATCTACACTTTTATAAAAATATATACCTATAATCGTCAAATGTGTAGCATCACACTACTATATTCTGCTTTGGCCTTAAATTGTACAAATAAGGCCTAAAAAGGTTGTTGACTTGCCCTTTTATTGTGCAAGTTATGGTCGGTCGGTCGGATCATTTCTTTTTTAATAATTATTTTTCCTCAAAAATGGGCCACAAAAAACGTACAAAATAGTTTATATAAATGTTTTCATTGTTTTGTGCTTTATTTATTCAAGATATATGTTTGTTCCAAGCAAATATAACATTCTGTGAATATTGTTGTAAATTCAACCCAAATATCATGATATTTTTACCAAATGTAATGTTGAGATTGCAAAATTTAGAGGCGACCCGCGGTCCCAAAGGGCAAGTCAACTAAATTTTTTAAAAGCCTAATGATAGTTTACAATTGTAGAGTATGAATTGTGAGATGAAAGAAGGTTGAAAAGTTTCATCTTTCACTGAATGAAAATATTCTTTATATATCTTTTGCTATAACTAATATTATATATATATTATACTGGGTGTCCAAAAATTAACTGCACATTTTTAAATGTTAATAACTTTAAAACCAAGATTTGTATTACAACTCTAGACATATGTATTGATAAAGGAGACTTGTAGAATTATATTGGTACCAGACATTATGCAATCAGTAACCTTTTAAGATAGCAAGAAGGTCTGAAAGTTCAAAGTGGTTATGCCACTGTATCATACACTCTTCTGTCACTTCACCATGACAACATGACGCCTCATTCAGCTAAACAGTTCAGAATTGCTCTATCAATTAAAATTTTCATGATGAATCATATCGCTCGAGACAAACAAACCCTGGCCATTTCACTCTCAGTCTCTCATGTTTATTATAATAGTCTGCCTGGTTACCTTTTTTTGGTTATCTGAAGGACAGTGAATCTCAACAATCTGGACTATTCCTGACCTAAAACAAAACATTGACAGTGAAAATAGGAAGACAAGGAAAAAGAACAAATGCACAAACGTCCAAAACTTTATCGTTAGAGTCAAAAAAATGTTGAAATTTGCAAGGAGGCCATCTAGAACCTGTTTTGAAATACTAGGCAGCTTAATCTTAATAAGAAGGAATTAATTTAAAATGTCCCTTTGAATGTTTGTTAAGGGGTAATGCATTGAAATTGACTTTCAAAAATGGTAATTGCATCATGTTTGGTACCAAACTGATTCTACAAGTCTCTTCTATCAATACATATGTCTATAGTTGCCATGCGAATCCTAGTTTTAAAGTTATAAGCATTTAAAAATGTACAGTTAATTTTTGGACACCCTGTATATATATATATTATCAAAACGCATCGAAATGGGTTAAAAAGGGTCAAAACGTATCAAAAAATATTGAAATGGGTCGAAATAAATGAAGAATGACTCCATTAATTGTTAATAACACCATCAGCACGTGTTGGGTGAGGAAAAGAAACAATATGTTAATTGTCCTTAAATTAAAAACATAATAACAAGCAAAAAGATCACTAACTAATTATTCCAGCCTAACCTAAACTTCAAACTCAACTCTAATTCTTACACTAACCCCTTACCATAACTCTAACCCTAACCCTTAATCCTAGCGCCAACCCCTGCTCTAATCACAAATCATTTCTATTTCGATCCATTTCACAAATACAAATTCCTGTGCGGGCATTTGTATTTAGTGAAATGGATCAAAATATCTCACCGCGTCGATCCATTACACTAGATACATATCGCCGCGCAGTTATTTGTATCCAAGGGTCAATTCACTTACAGATGCATTTTGACCCAATTTCAATCTATTTTGACCCATTTCAATGCATTTTGACCCGTTTGATACATTCCACTACATAAATAAATACAAATGCTCATAATATTTAAAATAATGAACTTTTTCTAACCAACTTTAATGATTGAATATAAAAGTCCTCTACATGATTTTCAAATGTCCAATCTGATATAAGGGGATCCAGTCAAATAAAGGAATCAATGCTAAACTGACCCAAGTCCATGCTTCCCTACTGAGGCCAAAGAAAGTATATTCATGGAAATAGTAGATTAGATCTTAATCTACTATTTCCATGGTATATTGTCCAATAATGATAAATATAATTGCCACTAAAAATCAATAGTGGGCATTGATCATCTCTTCCGTTTGTATGGGCAAAGGCCGCATGGACTTGGGTCAGTGTTGCTTTCCTATATTCATAAGATAACCAAATAAATCTGTTGATTTTCGTTGCAGCACAAACAAAATACATATTTCATTAAATTTCCATAATACCTAGAATTTGAATACTTGCTGACATACCTTGTAAAGATAATTTTAAAAAATGAATACACTAAACCTGGGACTACAAATACTAATAGTCCCAGACTAAACCCTGGTACCCAAAAAAATCCTCTACTAAAACATTCCTGTGTACTATAAAATAGGTACTATAATTCTACACCTAAAAGATATTTAAAAAAATACTGAATGGCTTTGAGTTTGATTCGAGCCATATTTTTACAATAGAAGCAATATTATTCTTATATCCTTTGGTGTATTTGAATTCTGTAACTTCATTGGTCACACACATTTTAAACAAAACACATATTCATGTTTTCAGAGACACACCAAGCCCGGGAGGGGTACTTAGTACAAAATAGTTACAGGGATGTGCCGCAAACTTGGGTAGCAAAATCAGGCTGTCTGGTATGGCAATGGGTCCTTTGTCTTGCAACATGTGGCATTTTGAGGGGTCTGATTTTCAAAATTTTCTGACATTTGTGCCAATTTGGCATTTGGATTTTTTTTCTTAATTTCAAACAAAAATTAGGAAATTTATGCCAAATTAGCGTAACTTTTTGCATTTTTCAAAATTTGGACATTTAGTTTATGGACAGGTCCCTTTTTTCTTGAAAATTGGTATATACATGGGTGGTACAGTACTTCAAATTTCCCAGTGGCACACCCCTACCAAAATCAAATTTGAGTACCCCCCCTGGAACACCAAGGCCAGAATATATCCTGTACTGATACATACACACAATTGCTCATTTTCCACTAAACTAAAAATGTTGTTTGCTTCTAATTTTTTATACCTTAGAAACCTGATGTGAATACAGTACTGTTGGGTGGAGACCAAGGAAGTTATAGGGGGGAATACGGATTCGGCCGCCATTTTGATTTCCCGCCGTGTAAATCCTATGGGACGGCAGCCATCTTGGATTGTCGCTCATGGAGGCTGAGTTATTGTACCTCCGGCATTTTACGGCTCCGCGTGCAACACTTCGAGAGTCTTCGCTACGGATTAGCGGGAAAATTGGCGTACTTTAATCAGAGCAAGTCGCAATCCACGCTACATGAAACGCAGACACGGTTTGCGCGTGAAACAAAATGCACACGCGGTATATGCGTCAGGTGAAGATTTACGCGATCTGCCTGGATATCGGGTCATTTCCGAATATATCCGGAGGTACAATAACTCTGCTCCATGAGCGACAAAGATGGCAGCCGAATCCGTATTCCCCCCTATAACTTCCTTGGTGGAGACACATGTTTTCATATTTGTAATATGACATATTCCATTTTCCATAGCATGTTCTAAGTTACTGGGTCAAAATCTGGAATAATAGAAACTTTATCTTTAATTTTAGGAAACATGAAAAAAATATGCAGGTCACTAGGCCTGGGATAAAAACCCGGGTACCTGGATACCCGCCCGAGCTAAGCTTACCCAGGTACAAATTTTCATAACAAATTACCCGAATGGGAGTATAAAAATCCCTGCTGCAGTGTTTAACTAGAAAACAATGTTCTGAAGTTACTTAAGGCCTCATAAATACAAAGTTGTTTCTCGTCCTTGCTCTCCACTTTTTGGTGCCTCATCACTTTTTTTAAGTGCTATGAAGGTGTTAAAAATTTAGCTAAATTGTTCCAATATCAAGACCCCACTTTCCTTTTCAAAAAAGATTCTTATAATTTTTGATGTTTTTAATGTTGGAACCGTCGTCAAACCAACATCTATCTATATATCACATCGAGTTAAAAGACAGCAACTGAATGTGCAGTAAACATCTACCAAGGGTAAACCTGGATCTTTCAGGCTCCCCCCAACCTTAAAACACACCTCCCACCACCTCACATTTTGAGAAACCTTCGGACGAGAAACAACTTATTTTTATGTGGCCTAACTAACCATAAATCAGTCACACCAAAGGTTAAAAAATTCCAAAATTTTGATGTTATCAGAAGATAACGTATATTTTATGATGATAATTACATACGTACACCACTGACCAGTGTTTCGCCAGGGTGTTTCGTTACATCCTTACATTCCAATCAACCCTTTAATCTAAATGTTAGGATACCCGGGTACCCCATCAGAAAATTAAGTAGGGTTCCCAGGCCTACAGGTCACTCAACAAAGCTATTCTTGACCACACAAATATAAATTTGATTTCCTAAATAACAAAATCAGAAAACTTGTGTCTCTACAAATTATAGCATCTTTCCTTTAAGCATGAAACATCTCTACTATTCTTAATGTCTATGCTATTGTTGTTTCAAATAATTTTCGAACAAGAAAATTCAGAGCTTTGCGTC
The DNA here is from genome assembly GCA_000969725.1 of Ophiothrix spiculata. Lineage (NCBI taxonomy): Eukaryota > Metazoa > Echinodermata > Ophiuroidea > Amphilepidida > Ophiotrichidae > Ophiothrix > Ophiothrix spiculata. The sequence goes on from JXSR01S001345.1 coordinate 52,221, forward strand.
ACGGTATTGAGTGTGCAATTTACACAAATACGCAACACTTTCCATGCGCGCGCGATGTCGCAGTACTGTTATTACTGATTGGAAACAGCGTTGCGTGTTTCCCGATGTCTTGTGCTTGACACAGCTTGTGGATACGCGTTGGCTGCATTCAAATTGTCAGTTTGTGTCTGAAATTTATTTGAAACAATAATAGTTTCAGTGTTTTTCAAAGTTTAATAAAGATGTCTATATAAGGTAAATTTATACTCAACACAAACGCAATTCACTGGTAGATGCCCCAGGGGAGCACCCAACTTTGGTTTTGGTAGGTGTGTGCAGCCCCGATATCCGAAACCCTAGTCTAGGGAACGGAAGATTGACTCTGAAAAGGGGGTCTAGAGAACTGAAGGGATCAAAAATTGACCCTTCAGAACTAGTTTTTTTGGGCAAAATTTGGGCTCAAAATTGGGGGTATTATGTTTTTTGGCAATGATGCATCGCATCTCGTCATAATGTGCGAATATTGAAAACATGCCCACACTCTTTGCATGCAGGTTGGCATATCATTTGCGTAATGTATTAATATTTACCAAGTTTGTCTCTGCGCGCAACTGAATCCAGCACTCAAACTCAAGTTGATTTTCGAGGGAACCGAGTGAACCCGAATACCCCTAATTTGAGCTCCATGGCTAACAACGCCATTACATGGGCCGGTATTACAAAGTCCGGTATCTCCCCTCTAAATCTATGGTTAGAATTCAAATGCTGTGTTATTTGTGGCAAAAATGATTGGAAACGAATCTGTTTTGTTTGAGCATAAACTCATGTCAATTTACCAACTACCAACTTTGTCATAATAACATAATCTTGTGTCAAAAATAGGTTTATACCACAGTGGTGTACACTATCCTGTTGCTACTATCACACTTGAAATCAATTACAGTACCCTTGTATTGCCAAGAGTACTGAAACCAGTCTAACTAAGAATATCGTCCTCAGAGCAGGATTCACTTCTTGAGATCTTCAGGGCAATCTGGTTGATTGACTGGGTCACTCGCTTTGAAAGCATCAAGCTCTAGCAAGGAAGCATTGATTCTTGATATAGTAGGGAACTTTTCCATGTTAACTTGAAACCTACAAAAGGACACAGATAAAAATGAAATATTTAAATAGATTTGAAAACATTCAAATAGCACAACTGTATTTCAAAGACTTTTTGATTAAGAAGTTTCATTTACAACACAAGGAATTCTTATGAAGTACAGTTCAGTGTTCCTGCTAGGCAATATGGCACGCCATTGTCGCACGAGCCAAGAAAATTAGAACAACAGGTTTCTATATTGTGTGAAAAAATTGGCGCAAGCTCAAACATCTTAAGAGGGAACATTGGGCACATGAATCAGTACTTGTGGCTATTATGTTATCACGCATGGAGCCTAATTTATTGTACCTTCAAGTTGGAGTGTGTAAATTTTGACTAATGTCAAAAATGTCAGCTTCTCAAGAAACACATCTCTTTTGATAGGACACGTTTCCAATAATTTCCACCA
>JXSR01S001348.1:129713-140816 GCA_000969725.1 Ophiothrix spiculata
ATGATGTGACACATTTTATATGTATGAAGCGCAGAAAAAAGAGCGATTGAGTAAAAACGTCTAGAAAATAAAAAGTATATGAAATTAAGCGTTGATGCAAACTTAGCTGCTTTGGTGATGACATGTTGATGAATTTAAACTAATACTCAAAGCAAAATATTGCTCACTTTTGAGAGCTTTCGGAATATAGCACTATTCCCTGTTCACTCAAATGTTAGACTGGTGAAATAATAACTAGCGGCATTTCACCAGTCTAAAATTTGAGTGAACATTATAACTAGCGGCATTTCACCAGTCTAACATTTGAGTGAACAGGGAATAGTGATACATTCCGAAAGCTCTCAAAGATGAGCAATATTTTGCTTTGAGTATCAGTTTAAATTCATCAACACAATGTGAAATTAAGTATCAAAACGACTATTAAATGATGCCTAAATTTTCAAAAAAATATAAAAAATAATGAGATAACATATTACCTGAGATTTTCAGTGAACACTAACACTAATTATAAATATTAATAAATGTAGCATTTGGGAGTGATAATATATGATGTTTATTCTTACATATCAGCAATCAAAATTTAGCGCAAGTGCATTGATTTTGTCTCATTTTATGAGCATTATGGAATACAAATTTATTAATGTAATTTATACACGACAGAAAAGTAATATTGTATATTTTGTTAAAAGAAATCAGGCCTTAAATATGACTATCAAATTCAAAAACTTTTCTAAACTAAATGAATAATCACCCGACAAAAACAATGAAACATTCATACGCACGAAACGCCTGCCACGCAAACCGGAACGCAAGAAGCGCAGTGTATTGTGAAAATCCACTGCACTTTGCGTACTTTATATCCATGCGTTCTTATTGGCTAGGTGACACACGCGCGCGCGCGGAGTGTATGAATTTACATGTTACTATTTTTTTCATATGATATTGTGTCCGACATCCAAAGAAAACACCACCACCACCACCAACACCACCATTACCACCACCACCACCACCACCACCACCACGATCACCTCATCCACCATCATAACTACCACCACCACCAACAACAACAACAGAAACACCTCCACCAGCACCACCACCAATTGAAAATTGAAATTTTACCCCCTGTTTGGCAGCCATTTTGTTTTATGCAAATTAATCACTGTTCCACCAAGTAGATTTGTGTAGATTTTTGATATGTTGTTGTATGTTTGTCTGATATTATTCTGTAAATATTATTACTTTTGCAATTTGTTTGACCCATTTTTTTAAATATTTTTACTAGCCTATATATTGAATAAGGAAACCAAATTAACGTACATTTAACTAATTTAACAGATATTTAGTGGAGAGGTTATTGTTTGGAGGCAAATGTTTTAATTTGCAATAGCATCAATTTATCACTATTGAAGTCAACTCTCAGAAGTTAAGAGAAAATATTGTAAATGAAATATGTATTTTTTGTGATATTCTGAAAATATAGATGTAATTTGGATTGTCGATTTTACATTGACAAAAATCGACATATATCGTATCTTGGAGAAAGTGGACAATTGAATCACTAAAAAACCCTTTTAGGTATAGACAGAGTTCTTATGGGACTTCTTTACTTAGTAGATGATTTTGACTATATTGACCATATGCTATTGAGGAACATAAAATTTACAGAAGCAGTGACACAATTAAAGGGCTCTTTAGAATACGATTTAAAGGACTGAACAATTTTGTAAAATGAGGTACTATTTTGTACAGATAGGTATTAAGTTAACAAAATATAGGGTAATTTTTACAATTATTTGTGCAAAACTTTGTCCCGAAAACCAATCTGCATGTGTAAAATTTTAATCTATATTTTGTAGTTTTGACAGCACTCTGTGCAAACTTTTACCCAAGTTTTAATTAACCGTGTTCCCACCTTTACACCCAATTTAAAAAACGATAGTATTATAATATTCTAATAACTCGGTCAGAATTAAAATACATACTCACATTACAAAGTGTGTCAATATTTATTTTGTATCTCATATCTTATGTTAGCATAAAAACTCTCATATGCCATAAAATAAGAGAGTTTTTACACCACACATTTATCATTCAAAGTTACCTAATTAAAAACAACTCGTTATTTTTACGGTCTAAGAAATGTCTAAATTAAGGAACAATTATTTTTCCGCAGGCCAACGTAGGAATATTCTTAAAATTTATGGAATAGAGGCCATGTACCACATTGTTTGACGTGGTTAAAATCATTCCTTTTAAATACCGCCTTTACAAATAGAATTCATAATTTGATAAATTACTCGACTAGGAATTAAGATTTATGCTTTTATTGTGTAGCATGTTTTACACATGATGCATAAAGTCGACATAAATGAAAATTCTCTAGGTATGACATTCTACAGTAAAAATAGCGAAATGAACATCAACGTAATCAAAATATAAATCAAAGATGAGGTTCAACGAACTCGGGAATAATTATTTCTATAATCTAATCTAAACTTTCTATTTGGATGCCATTTATGAATAGAGATGAAAACGTGAAATGAATTTTATTATAAGAGAAATGTTAAAAAGATTAAAGACACCATTTCTATAAAGGAACGTTGGAAAAAGAGAGAAAAAATACGAATTGAAGAAGAAAATGACGGAAATTGTAAAATGGCGTACATCATAGTAGCATATTAAGGGGTTTTCTCTGAGATGCAGTTGCTTACGACTGCGGGATAACGATTTTTTTCATAAAAAGTAAAAAATCAAAAAAATGTTTGCATCCTTTTTGCGTGCGCAAATTCAATGCACACTAAACGCATGCTTTTGGTTTATCACGCGCCGCATAGCGCCGTAATATATACGCGGGAAATTATGCAGACGCAGATGTGCCATCAAAGTAATCAAATTTTATTTAAAAATGCCAGTTTTAGTCGTTTTTCTTGAAAACTAACCCGGTGACCATATTTAAGTATTTTGAAGAGCGCAAAAAATGCTTTAACATACGTAAAATTTAAAAAAATAAATGGAGGATTTACTATTTTACAAGCACATAATGATCGACATTTTGGAGTTTTCCCTATACTTTGTATGGTTAATCGGGTGATTTTTTGGGAAAATATGTACTTATAGAAATGCCTGTATCTCAAAAACGAGCACGGTGACCTCTATTTTTTATTTTAGATCTGTTATCAGCACAAGTAAATCTACCAAATACTAAATTTTCAAGAAAATAAATGGAGTATTTGTATCTTAGAGAAAACCCCTTAAGAGAACAGTATTTATTTAATACTTGGAATTTACAGCATTTCAAATAAATAATGCTTTCTCAATCGTGAAATTAATACTATACTACGGTATTTCTAAATTACTTGAGATATTCTATTGTGAATAAGGTGACAATATGGTTTTAAGTCATACAGTATCTATCCATACGTATTACTATTAATGCTATAAGGGTTATTGATCTATCTACATATATCTGGTTTTCATTTTAAATTGCAAATTGTATCCGACATTAAAAACAATGTTTAGAGCAACCTCTTACGACCCTCGATTGATATATAATGTGTCTTGTCACCGTATCGAATTACATTTACACATTTTTCAACTGTAATCTGGAACTTACATGTATCACTGGAGTCGCAGAAATACAGTATGTGCCAATAAAAACGCAAGATTGTTATTATCATCAAATCGCCATTGATATTAAAATAGAGCTTCCCCCTTCATTACGTTTTTATTTCATCCAATTTGGACATTCCTGTGCGGAGATAAAGCGCATTGAAAATGGAGCACACATTTCAATCTGGTCCAAGCTGGCTCGATCAAATGAAGTCTTTTAATCCAGCAATTGGGTAATATGCATCCCAGAAATGAGCACCTTTAAACTGATTTTTTTTTTTACAATTTGTGTAGCAAGCAAAGGGTAGTCCTCTCTGGCATATTCTCGCCATTTGACTGCTCCTCCATAATTGTATCTTTGTATTTTTATCAGTTTGTTTGTTTGTTTATATTTTGAATGCAAAGTCGGTTGAATTTGAATTGAATTGAATTGGTACGGTACATTCAGATGTTTTATGCAAATTGAAATTCCAATAGCATACATTATTTCAAAATATAACTTAAATGTTGTTTCGTTTAAATTTCGTACGATGGTAATCAATCAAATAAAAAGAGTGCACCCCGAAAATATCTAACAAATTAACTAACCAAATTTTAACTATTCGTTGTCTTTTTCTTTTATCTACACAACAATATTGGGGCGACCCAATATCGATTGATTGAATTCAACCAGGAGGTTCTACATTAAAGGGGTTTTCTCGGAGACTGCAGGATAACGATTTTTTCATTAATAGTAAAACATCAAAAAATGTTTGCATCCGTTTTGCGTGAGCAAATATCAATGGACACTGAACGCATGCTTTACTAACGCGTTTGGTTAATCACGCACTGCATCGCCGCGTAATATATACGCGGAAAATGATGTAAACGATGTGTACTCTTTGAAATGGTTGTATCTCAAAAACGAGCACAGTGACCTATATTTTTATTTTAGATATGTTATCAGTACAAATACATCTACCAAATACTAATTTTTTAAAGAAAATCAATGGAGATTTTGCATCTCTGAGAAAACCGAAAGTGTATAACCCTGATATTTACAGACCAAGTAGTGAAAGAGAAGAAGCTTGCCGACGAAATGATTTGTTTTAAAAATAAAATGCCGAAGTGAACAATAACCTATGAAAAAAGAAAAAGAAAAGACGACTATCATAAGCTGTACTACACTATGATAGATATCTCCATGGCCTAATCAGTGGTTCACAGCGAAAGGAGAACTGGAGTGCTGGGGAAAAGCTTTAAACACATGACATAAGATATGCATGAATTCAAAGGGCGTCACACCATTATCAGAGATGTCACCGACTACAATATCTGGCAAGTTATTCCATATATGCATGGCTGCGTGGATGAAAGTCCGGCCAGTGGAAACAGTTCTGGCTCTTATTTCATAAAGCTATTTAGGAATATTCTTAAGTATAATTTTGAAAAGTTACTTCACAACAAGCAATTTTTCAACTTATTCAACTTGGAAGTGATCAAATTTCCAAACTTAAGGCCAATATATTTGAATAGTTTAAACATTCCTGCCTTTGTGCTATACAGATGAAGTTGTGGGTAATTGACCTTTGACCTAATATAGTCAAATTTAGATCAGACCTAAAGTTAGGAACTTTTCTGTTTTGTTTTAAAGTTTCTTAACAACTTTGGAATAAGGATTTCATAAACTGATAATAATTTAACATTTATCATCCAAAGTTGCTTTAGGAAATGGAACTCATTGTTCTCAAAGTCTAAGATATTTGTGTATTTATAAATGATTATTGATCTGCAGACCAACTTAGGAATATTCTTATATCTTTATGAAATAGAGCCCTGGATACAGGAACGGCAAGAGCATGGCAAGGCATGGACAGACTGGATCGGGTGGCTCTTCTGATGATATATCACCGAGGAAGCAGAGCTCGAAGGTCTGTCGGGCACAGACTGATGTGCATTTTGTATAGGACTCCAGCTGCTGCCAAATGACGTTTTCCGTGGACACAACCCTTAGAAGTGGGACATTTTTCACTTGTCCAAACATTAAAAACGGATTAAGTGAGGTCACTGTCAAATTCTGTATTAGCCAATCATAAACAACTTACTCATTACATGTGATGGTGTAGGACTAAGTTTGTTCATTTTAGACAAACAACTACATTTTGGAATGGTCTATTATATATGTGTGCTTAGGCGGAAATGAGAAAATATTACATTGAATTCAGCAGAAAGAGGACAAAATAAGTGCCAAAGTTTTCAATTTCTTCGTACATGAGACCCGGGGGGGCACTGACATAGAAAGGTGATACGGGTATGAGACCCCCATTTCAAGCACAACCCTTAGTTCGCAAGCCTTATTTTCAAAAAATTTCAGTTCCCTAGCCTCATTTTTCGAAATTTAGTTCCCAAGACCCCCATTTCAAACAAAATTTCGAAAATTTTTGCTTCCAGAGCCCAAATTTTGCCCAAAAAACTAGTTCTGAAGGGTCATTTTTTGGTCCCTTCAGTTCTCTAGTCCCCCCTTTCAGAGTCAATCATCCGTTCCCTAGACTAGGGTTTCAGATATCGGGGCCGCACATCCCTACCAAAACCAAAGTTGAGTACCCCCCCCCCCCGGGACATGAGAATGCTTGGACCTAGTGATCTGGTTCTTTTTTTCCGCCTTGCAGATCGACGGCACGTTTTGATATATCCAACTTTAGAAATTCAAAGATTTGTCATTGCTCCAATTATAGCACACTAACAATAAAAACAAAACCAATATTATACAAATACAACATGGTATTGAGGGAAGTAGTGAAAATTACTGATCCCGAGGTGTTGGATGTGGGTGACTACTTCCCGACGCGAAGCGGAAGGAAGTAGTCACATGCACCCAACAACGAGGGATCAGGAATTTTCAATACTTCTCAAAATAAACCATGTTGTAGTTGTTTTACTATACCTCTTAAATATTTCACTGAATGTAATATAAGCAAAACCATAAACCACCTAAAATGAATACTGGTCTGGGTCACCGTATGAATTTCCAACCGAGGGGTGCGGTAGTAGGGGTGCGATAGTTTTTCATTTTTTTCCCTGCATGGGCGTTACGCGCAGTCGGGGAAGTAGGCAAAATGCTGTCACGCGCATCAGGTTGAACTGTCCAATTATATTTCATGGTTGCCTAATGAATATTTATGAGGTATAGTAAATACAAAATCCTGGGAAGGTGGAACTTCATCTGATCAATATTTGACATCATAATAACGCTGGATTTCGTGTTTTTTCTACTATCTCATTGAATAAGGACAAATGAAGCCAATATGAACGTGGAGCACTACAAATGTGTACGAATAATATCCTGCTTATTGGTGTTTGTAAGGCTTGTGTGGAGCGAACAGATGTTAAGTTCTAGTCTCATCCACACCAAATAAACAACTACATATACATCGCGTGAAGACATTTAAGTTTTGTGATCGTGTCTTAAGCTAAAGTTAAAAGAATAGCAAAGAAGGATAATGAATACCAGTATAAGGATTTGATATACCCTATGTACAATTATTTTGAAAGTTTTATCTAGAAATCCATCTCTTTTCAGGGTATTTTGTGTTCCGTCAAATCCGGTGAGCAGCGCATGTAGTGTCCCTAAGCAAGACATTCTTGTGCTCCTTTCCACCCAGGTGTCAAATGGGTACCATGATACATCAGTGTATTAAATATTTTCAAATTATATTAAATAGCAAAATTTCTTTTTTGTCTTGCCAAATTTGCACAAAAAGTTGCCAATTGGCGACTTTTGGAGTTGCCAATTTGGCAACTTTTATAACATAACATACATTTTGGCTGATTAAATTGTTACTTTTGTCAGAAAAGTTGCCAATTGGCAACTTTGATCAAAATCCTGTCTGTTTGTCTTGGCAAAATATTCTCATAAAGTTGCCAATTGGCAACTTTTATTTTGCCAACTTTTTAAAAAATTCAAATATTTGGTGGTCCAAATTTAAAAGATTGCACTTTAATATAATTTGAAAATACATGAACTTTTTTGAACTTGATGCTTCTTCATAACTGTAGTTTGTATTATTATAGACAGCGAGTAAACGTATTACTAGTACCTAGTCGTGTTACAAGGGGTTCCTTTGTGTCATCTCTTGTTTGTTTTACCTTCATCAAATCAATTCTCGGCATCTCATGATGATGAAAATAAAGGATAGTAAACAAGTCGTATGCTTAAAGATTTGTTTTGGGATAATATTTCTAATGCGTATTTGGGATAAAGATATTATGGTTTCTGTCGAGACTGTTTTTTCATGTCGACATGTTGCAATAATTTGTTGTCGATGTCGACATAATGTCGATATAAAGTTGATATTAAAGTGTTTGTTTTTTGCGGGAAAAACGAAATTGTTTGGATAAGCTTAGTCATTGTTAATGACACGTAGACTTACCTATAACATTACATGTTCCTTGCCTTAAACTTTTGTACCACTGATTTTGACATTTCACTGGCAATAAATCATCCAATATTTAGCCCACCTACTACTATGTGGTCTACTTTGAGGGCTGTGAAGGACACAATGATACCCTCAAGGCATATTCATGTCCTTCAAGGCATGAAAAATGGTAACTTAGTGGGTTTTGGAGTAAATATTGGATGATTTATTACCGGTGAAATGTCAAAATCAACGGTACAAAAGTTTAAGGCAAGTGACGTGAAATGACATAAGTACGACAAATACGGATGATATAAAGTTTATATTTTGTAACTGTTTTTATTGTGACCATCTTAATAACTTTTAAAACGGTTGTAAATAACGATCAACTTATAGGTATTAAATTATTTATGCAACACTTTAAACACTTGTTAAAGCTCAACTGCTAATAAACAGCCATAACTTGACAATTAAACATAAGGTTTTATATGAAATTTTACTTTCCCGGTTTTGTCGACAAATGAGATTTCATGTCGACATGCCGAGATATGCTTTATGTCGACATTTATTTAAGTATCAACCAAAGTAAATAGGCCTTGTAAATGTTCATAATGTCTCGGGCAACATGTTTAATAATAATGTGCCCACCACCGATGGACAGACACACATGAACTGCAATTTGTGCAAATCAGGTCGTCATAATATCTTTTCAGATTCTATCAGACGATCAAAAATCCTGTCAAAACGGAAAAACAGCACGGCCGTGAATAGGTATGAAATTCCGTGACACCGAAATTAGAAATTTTTAATTGGTGTTTATAGGCTGTCAACATTTTCAAATTCTGATGCGCGGGACACTTCTGTAACGTTTACGGGCATCTGACATATATGAGGCCCAAAAGGTAGGCTACACCTACAATGACCTAAAAAAACAACGCCCGGGGGGTAACTGGGTATTCTGGCCGGGTAACCACCCACGTTATCAAAAAGGTGAGACCTGGACAGGTCTCGAGACTTGCAATATAGGGTATCAAAATCAACCTAGTACTAGATACAAGTCTCACATACGGTATCAAATTTGGCTTTAAGTCTCTTATAGGGCATCAAAATAAGGTTGAATTAATAACAACAGTGCCTCAAATAATTACCAATAAAAGTGTTTCAAATACCTATAGGGTGTTAGGCCTACACAAAGTATTGTCACCCCTGAACCTAACTTCTTTGGCATGTATCCTTACCAGAGTAAACAACTGGACACAAACTTATACCTCAATGCAACGAGCATGATAGGGCTCAAGCATACATATGATTTAAAAGCTATCTATAACAGCGTATTAAATATTTTCAAAGTGTATTAAATTGCAATTTTTAAAATTTAGACCGCCAAATATCTGAATTTTGCTCAAAAGTTGCCAATTGGCAAAACAAAATTTGCCAATTGGCGACTCTCAAAATAACATAAGGCCTGTCGACAGAAACCTTAATAGATATAATAAGTTTTAAGCGATGACACACTTTCAGTATAAGTGAGTACTGTATGACCATATCATAATGATTTCAAAAAGCAAGAAATCATCTTAAATGATTTTGGGAAATCTCATTTAAATGCATATTCATGTTTTCATTTCATATTGATCCTCTGTTCATTACGTTTACTTATCCCATTGGGCCACGGAGTAGTAATTAATTACTGTTTAATGCATATACATTACATTTTAAGCTACGTTTGTTTAGGATTTAATCTGAAAAGCGCTGAAGATAAAAATGTTGCTATCAATTTCGAGTTAAAAGATGAAATGAATAATAAAATGCTTAAAAAAAAAGATAAATAGCCACTCGAGGTCACCAAATGATACATAGACTGGAGTGAAAGATTTCAAAATTTACTTTGTAAATATCTAGTCTGAAGGTGAAAACATACTAAACACCTCACAAAAGATAAGTGAACAGTTAGTCTGACGCCCATAAATCCAAGTAAAAGCCCTCAAAGTCCAACGATATTGACATAAAAATATGGAATCTCAGCTAAATATTGATCCCAAATTTGACATAAAAAAACATTACCATCATTTTACACTAGCCGTTTGAAAAATCTATCTCGATTTTCATTTCTCACATTTTGGGTATACAATGCCTAGTGGAATCGATAGAGGAAAGGAAATAAAGTCAAACCAATTTTATTCAAAAGGATAATTACATATGTCTAAGATGGTAAAACAGTTAAGATCGGCACAGCAGCTCTGTACTCTGCACAATTTGAAAAACACCGATCATCTATCGATTCCACTAGGCATTGTGGTGATGCTCTATTACACTGCGGATATACCCAAAATGTGAGAAATGAAAATTGAGATAGATTTTTCAAACGGCTAGTGTAAAATGATGTTAATAGTTTTTGATGCCAAATTTGGGGTCAATATTAAGCTGAGATTCCATATTTTTCATATATGTCAATATAGTTGGACTTTGAGAGCTTTTACTTGGATTTATGAGGGCCACACTAACTGTTCACTTATCTTTTGTGAGGTGTTTATTTTGAGCTATCAAACATTTGATGCAACAAGTCTTTGTTATTACATTAATTCCAATGCATCTTCTAATCAATAACGGATGATTGGTGTTGAAAATCACCAAGCAATTAACAACTAAGAAAATTTGGTGGAGTATTGATTTTTCATCACCAAGCATCCGTTACTAATAGAAAATACATTGTAACTATATATCAGATTATAAGATGACAAAGACTTGATGCACCAAATGTTTGGTAGCTCAAAAAAAGTATAATCTGACCTTAAGACGAACTTGAACTCAAGTGGAAATTTGGAGAAATTACGTAAATTATCGAATATCTAGACGATGATAGCGCATGAGCAGATAACAGTATGGCAGGAATGAACATGTTAAAAGGAAGCGACATTAAGTTAAATTACAAATATATAAGTAAAACGTTACTTTTGGAATGTATTAATGGGTAACTTATATGCTTAATTCTATCAATTTATCAACATATACGTTGAACGTCATCTGAATGTTATACTCATGGCTTGTTTTGGGAGACTTTGTGTCTGTCTTATTGCCATCAACTATTTTGATTTCCCAA
>JXSR01S001349.1:5817-17517 GCA_000969725.1 Ophiothrix spiculata
GTTATTATTTGAATAAAGGTAAAAATATGAGTTTTGTAATTTTTACAATATCAATACGCCAATAGAAAGACACGTAAAATGTACCCTAAATTTGCGTTTTCGAAATATCTAGCCCATAAATTTAGTAGCTGCTTCTAAATCGCCATGATCGCGGCTGCCCCCGCCTGCCCAGGCCCATCACAGAGTCAGAGAGGGCGTAATCCACTTTGCTGGTTAACAAGGCAATAACGCAAAAGTCATGCGCCAACCAGGGAATGTCAAAGTAAGGGACTTGATAGGTTTCAAAAATAAATAATGAGATAAGCAAATTTACCTAGATAAAGGAATACACTAATTATCACGTTATTAACGATAGTCATAATAATTCATACGGAGGAATATTGATATTAAACATTTGTCTAACACATGTATGAAGTACAAGTTCTCACAAAAACAGATTAATGAGAACAAGCAGATTTAAAAATAAATTCTTGACCAAAAAGTCTATCAAAAAAACTCGGAAATTTTTCACTCATTGTCACCAAGTTTAAAATTCAAATGCAGCTCGAAAATTACATTGTTTACTTCCAAAATTTAACTAAATTATCCCAAGAGTTTATCTGAATTTTACAACTACTAAATGGCAGATTGGACATGTAAAAAGGCTCAAATTAATTATTTTCTGATACCATTACATGAATCGGTAGTCGAGAAAGTGTTTCTGCTTTCGCCATTGGCTAGCTATTAACACGTGCCGCTCGGTGAAAATCATGCGATCTCATATTATTTCTCGCATCTAATTAACCTGTACGTGTGATAAGTGACCTGTCATTGAACTTGTGTATAGCATATGTACGGCCGGTTCGTTACTTATCGCTCACAACCAACATGAATCATGTCAAAGTTACCATTTTTTTTGAAAAAATTAATTAATATACTTCCATATAAATGTACAACCATTTAGACGGCTGTAGGATTCCCAAGGCTCTTGAGTACACATAGGTATATTCAGATGTCGAAAAGGAGAATTCTCCGAGGTGAAAATGTGATATTTATGAGTGAAAATGTTCAGGTTTTTTCCGAAAAACTATTAGTCCAAAAATCTCTCTTTTTTCGCTTATATTATGTGTTAGATATGATTTTTATATTGACATTCATGAATTTAATCAATTACAACTATTCTTTATTTTCACAAAAATAGTGATTTATTGTGAGTAGTGAGCGGGTTCTTTGCACTAAAATCAGCGGGAAGAAGAATTGAATTTCCCGGCTTGGCACGTGACTATTACGTTTTTGCCTAGTTAATGCTGGATGGCCTACAAGCTGTGTTTAGCGATCGATCTGTTTTCTTGTTCGCGAACGCAATTCGCAGAGATTCGCTGTCAAAATTGCTTCAAAATTCAACTTCATTTGAAGTTTCTGTTAGCAAGAAAACTTCTTTGAAGTTGGGAGGAATAACCAGTTATCAAGTTCAGATTTTGGTAAGTAGATCAATCGGTGGTGTGTTTGATTTTATGCATAATTGGTTGAACCAGGCACGTACTTCGTCTTCTAGACTCTGAGTCTCTGTTCAGTTCAGTTCAGTTTTATTTGGCATATCAACTTACATGTAACATATACAATATACAAAAAAAACATTAAAAGTTACATATCATAGGTCTAAAATTTCATTAATTGAAGACAAAAAACAAAATGCCAAGGATAGCCCAAGAAAGCCCTAAAAAGGGCTTATTTCCATTGGGGTCCTTTATGTACAAACAAACAAAACATTATATAAAAATATTCAAGTAATATAACACAAAAAAGTAAAATATTGCACATAGGTAGCGTATGGAAAATGTTTTTGTTTACCACGTTGTAGAATACGATTCTTACTGCATTTGCAGAAAGTGATTTTTCCCGTTTTTGTTTGGTCTTTTTCAAAGTATGGATTACCATGATTACTAAGATGATCAAGTACCTCATTCTTGTCAACGAACGTTTTCTCCTCCCTATTTGATGGTCAAATTGTTTTGACCTTTTTCCAATTTCTTGAAATCATGACTTTGAACTTCTACTTCTACTTGGTTACAAGTTCAACACCCCTATGGTAGGGGAAAAACAAACAGGGGTTTGTGTGTGTGCGTGCTGAGATATTACTTGAAGTGCTGTTTAAGTTGGTCTTTGAAGGCTTTTGAGTCCGTGATTGATATAATAGTCTGAGGAAGCAGGTTCCACTCTGACACAGTCCGGGGTAAAAAAGAAAACTTGTATAAGTCGGTGGATGCCCGTATATTAATAAATGATTTACTGTGGGATTTGCGTGTTGGGCGAAGTACCGGGCGCAGTAGGGTATTGACCGGGATGGCAAGGTTCCCTTGGCAGGATTTTTGGAATACAGATAATCTGTTAATTTTTCTCCTGGTGGTAAGGGTTTTCCATTCCAAATCCTGCAACATCTGGGTGACACTACTCATTTGATCATAATTGTTCAGCGAGCAGCACGGCGTTGTACACGCTCGAGCTTTGAGATGAGTTCCGATGTGTGAGGGTCCCATACAACACCACAGTACTCAAGAGAAGGTCTTACTAAAGAAAAATATGCAAGTTGTTTAATGTCTCTTGAACAGGCCTTAAGATTTCTTTTAACAAAACCAAGGTTTCTATTGCTTTTAGCTGAGATATTGTTTACATGAGAATTCCATTTCATATTGGATGAAATGTCGACACCAAGGTAAGAATGGAATTTAGTTTCTTGAAGAACCTGGTTATTGAGTTTATAATCATGTTGTAATGGGTTTTGTGAATTGGTTATTCTGAGTGTGAAGCATTTGTCTGCATTAAAGGTCATCTGCCACTTGCGCTCCCAGCTACTAAGTCGATCTAAGTCAGTCTGGAGAAGGTCAGCGTCATGGTCATTGCTGATGGTCCTGTATACGACACAGTCATCAGCAAAGAGACGTACAGTGGATGTGAGCCTGTGAGGAAGGTCATTGATATATAGTAGGAAGAGAAGTGGACCAAGTACCGTGCCCTGCGGAACGCCTGATTGGACAGGTACCTAGTCCGAGTGCTCACCACCCACAACTACCCTTTGCTTTCTTCGCATCAGGAAGTTAGAAATCCACGTATGGGTCGGTCCACGGATGCCATAATGGGCGATCTTCAGCAAGAGCCTATTATGAGGCACAACATCGAATGCCTTGCTGAAGTCCATTATGATAACATCTGTCTGTTGCCGCTTGTCGAGGGCACTGGCGAGGTCATTTGTGGTCAGGATCAATTGGGATTCACACGAACGATTACGGCGAAAGCCATGCTGTTTGTCGGTCAATATATCAAAATTGTCCAGATGTTGCATGATGTTTGATTGTACAACATGCTCCATCACCTTGCAACGTATCGAAGTTAAAGACACTGGTCTATAGTTGCTAGGTTTAGTGCGATCCCTTTTTTGAAGATTGGAGAGATGTTGGCGCATCTCCAATCTTCTGGCAAAATGCCTGTCTCGATAGATTTCCGAAAGATGGTCGCCAGGGCCCCCATCTTAAGGATGCGTGCAGCGACGCCGTCAGGTCCTGTAGCCTTTTTGGGGTCCAAGTCTGTCAGTAGCTTTTCAATACCATTGGCAGTTATGTTGATATGTGGCATATCAGGGATTTGGGACTGTTGCATGTTGGGCATGTTAACCAAGTTCTCCTGTGTAAAGACTGACTGAAATTGATGGTTTAATGCTTCAGCCTTTAATTTATTATCAGAAACAAGACCTTGTTGGGATTTAAGGGTTATGATACCAAAAGAGTCTCTTTTCAGATTTTAGATGAAAGAGAAAAAATTCTTGGCTGAAGTAGCACAAGTATTTTTGACATATTTTCGGTAATTAGATCTTGCTGCAAGATTGACACATTTCCTAAGGGATCTAAACGCCTCCCAGTCTGCCTCAGTGTCTGATACTTTTGCCAAGTGTCAAAAGCTTTTTTCTTTTTTCTAAGAAGATGTGACACTTTACGGTCAAACCAGGGGGGTTTACTATTTGGTAAAACAACCATGGAAGGGATATGTTTGTCAACCGTGTTTGTAACCCTAGATTTAAAATCTTTCCACAATTCATGAACATTCACCAAATCATAACAGACCTCAGATAAGTCGTTGCTGATTTCTGCAAGATCTTTTTTAATAGCAGGCCAATCAGCTTTGTGATACATGTAGATTTTTCTAGGTTTGGATTTATTAATTTTAGGTTTGGTACAAATGGAAGCAAAAATAATACCATCATGGTCACTGAGGCCAGAACTTAGCTAGCCAAATGTTCATCTCGATTCTCTCAGGCCTATAGATGTATGTACATCGGAAGGCCTGTGTTGAGGCTAACCAGGGCTAGCCTAGTTACTCAGGTTGACACTATAGTACTAGATTTTTCCAAGGCCTTTGATCGTGTACCACACCAGCGTCTGCTTCGGAAACTAGAATTCTATGGCATCAGAGGATCCCTTCTACTATGGATTGAGAACTTCTTAACCCAGCGACGTCAACGTGTGGTAATTCAGTCGTCGGAGTGGGTACCTGTTACATCTGGGCTGGGGTACCCCAAGGCAAACAGAATGCTTGGACTCCTAAATCGCAACTTGCGCAACTGTTCTCAGAGGATCCGAGAACAAGGTTACATCAGTCTCGTCCGACCGCATGTCGAGTAATGCAGCTCAGTATGGTCCCCCACACACAGAAAGACATCAATAGAATTGAAAGTATCCAATGGCGTGCTGCCAGATTTGTACTTCAGAAATACCGCCGCAGGGAGAGTGTTTCCTCCATGATTCAAGAACTTAAATGGAACTCCCTTGAGTGGAGAAGAAAAGTTGCAAGTCTGGTCATGCTTTACAAGATTCAGCATAATATTGTTGCCATCACCCCAACCTATTACCTGTCTCCGATGATTCCAAGCAGTACTAGATCTTATCACCCAAACAAACTCAATATCATCACAAGTCTTACGCAGCTTTATCAACACTCATTCTTCCCTAGAACAGTCCAGCTATGGAACTCTCTCCCAGTTGTGGTGCTATCTGCTCCAGGGCAAGTCCAAGCTATTGTTTCCCATTCTCTGATGTCCCATACGTAACATGAGGGTGGTATAACATCAAAAATAAGCATCTCAGGACAGAACTAATATGTTCTGGTTGTTGTATTTAGGGATAGCATTCTTAGTTTACAGTTGTTACGTATGGGACATGTTACGTATGGGACATTAATAATTTGATATTTCTCAAAATACTGACAACTTATTAAAATGATTTTTACATTAAAAGATGGGTACTTCCATGTGGTCTAAACCTGTGAGGTTATTTAAGAAAATTAAACTTTCTTCAAGTTCAACCATCCAAAAATTGTGTTACGTATGGGACGGACGTCTTCTCCAGTCCCATACGTAACGCGCATCGTTATCGACAATATCTCATTAGTAAATCTGCATTTTAAGTTTATCTTTCCATGCATGATGAACTTAATCATTGCCCAACTATAGGTCACAAAAAGAAATTCTAGGAGTTTAATCTGTAGGAGTTACAGGGTCTTGAATTCTCTGATTTGTCCCATACGTAACGCGCGTGTTAGCTTGGACCTGCCCTCCAACTGTGGAGATATTCAAAGGAGGAATCCCAGCTAGCCTATAAGCAGCTGCTACTTTTTACTTGCACTTTGTTGAACTTTGCACAAATTTGATGTCATCGTATTCGTCGAGTCAGCAGCACCTTCATTTTTCATCGAGTTTATTTTCGCCGTTTAATTAGCACCTTTATGTCTGCACTGCTTATGGGCATCAATCAACCACTTGGCACTACATCCAGACTGATGGATTCTGCTGGGTCACCCAACGTAAATGTAAACATTAAATACATCACCAACTGAACTGGTGGCGCACTTCGGACCCAGATTTGAGCAAAATATCCCCCCTCATTACATAACTATATCATTTAATCTTAAAAAAGAAATCAGTTTTGATATCTCAATCTATAGTATTTTCTTGGATCCATTTAGATTGACCGAAAGCCTTGTTTTTCATGAAATTTGACTTAATCACCCTCTTCATGCACAGTTTTTCTGTTTTTATAAGGCCCAAAAATTTCAGCAATAAAATTGATGTATCTCTGCAACCACAAGTCTCAAAGAGCTCATGTATGGCTTGTTATATTTCTTTCAATTAGCTCTACAAAATTAAATACATTTCATAATTATCAGAAAAACTTTTAATTTTTTGTTTACCTAGCTAGCTACCCTCAACACAGGCCTTCCAATGTACATACATCTATAGGCCTGAGAAAATCGAGGTGAACATTTGGCAAGATTTGCTAAGTTCAAAGGGGTTGAGGGTTTTGTACTCTGAGAGTGTTTGTTTATAATGTACACATTGAACCCGGTTGCTTACAAAGTCACACAACCAAGGGACGATAGATTTGCGGACTCCTAGCTGAATAATTTTATCAACAAGTATAGAATGGTCAACCATGTCGAAGGTTTCGGAAAAGTCCGTCAGAACCACCGTCCCCATGTTGTTGACCCTGTCACCGCCTTGATGCAAATTGTGAAGGAGGCTTAGGAAATAGTGTGAAGTAGAAATACCTGGGACATTACCATACTGTTGGGGGTCAATTTTGTGTTGTATATCATCTAAATCCATTTGGTTATAAACCCTTCACTAACCTTTGTAAAGCAGTCTGTTACTATAAAGTGTTAAAAATGAAGAGCCCCCTGTCACCCATCATTTTTTCAGCTTAATGTTTAGTTTAGTTTATTCTATCTTTATTCTGGCATACTCTTTCAATACAAACGTACTGGTCTCCCAAGAGGTCCAGAGAAAAAAATTTCATACTATATATATTTATAATTACAAAGAATGATATTTACAAAATACAAGAATAAAAATGTTTGTATATTTAAATTAAAAGAAACAAAAAAATGAAAATGGTCAATGAATATAAGTTACATCGAAATAACATTTCTAAATTCATTCAAGCTCATATTCACAAAATTGGAGCGAATATCAGCTGGGAGTTTGTTCCAAAGGGATGCAGCTCTATAGTGGAATGTTCTTCTACCAGCAGCAATGTTCCATGATGGTACAATAAGAATATTATTTAGTCTACTCCTTGTGTTTTTGGTATGAGTTGAACGCGTAAAATAGAACATAGATGAAAGATACTGAGGAGCAATATCTTTTAAACATTTAAAAGTCATAACAAGTAGCTGATGATTCCAGCGCTCATCAAGTCTATCCCAGCTAAGGTCGTTCATCATTTTATCTATTGAAGTCCTGATATCTGCATGAAGAAGTATACGAGCAAGCTTGTTATGCAGGATTTGAAGGCTATTGTGATTGGTAATAGAAAAGTTAGACCATACAGGACTGCAGTAGTCAAAATGAGGAAATACCATTGCTTTAGCAAGAAGTTTGGAAGTTTTGCAAGGAAGATATTTCTTGATTCTACGAATAACCCCAATACGCTTAGATATATTTGAAGATAAATGGTTAACATGTTGATCCCATGACAATTGTGGATCAAGAATTACACCAAGATACTTAAACTTATCTACAATTTCAATGATTTCATTTTCATAATTTAATGAAATGTTTTGAAATTTCTTTATGCATGTTTAGTACCAAATATCATTAATTTTGTCTTTTTTATATCTAATGTTAATTTATTACTTTTAAACCACCCTGCAACCATGTCAAGATTCCTATTAAGTTCAGTTTGTAAAGTTGAAAAATCATTTGAACTGACTAAAAGTGATGTATCATCAGCATACATTACACATTTACAATTAACAGAACTTGGAAGTGAATTAACAAGAAAGTCTTTGACACAGTAAATCATGATCTTCTTCTAAGGAAAATAAAAGCGTATGGAATTAATGGTAATGCACACCTATGGTTTAAAAATTATGAACAAAAGTGGACCTAAAATAGATCCTTGAGGAATTCCTATATCTTGAGGTCGATAAAAATTGAGCCAGTGACTTTACCTTTATTCATGTTGTTTAATATATAGTCTGCTAATGGGTTTATTTTGGGTAGATAATAATACCCTCTAAATGGTTTGACTTAACTCACAACCATTTGAAGCGCATTGTTCCAATAGCAACAAAACAGTTTCAATTACCCTGTCGATATTGATCTAATTATAATGACTGTTAACCCTGTGATTGGTTACACCTCTGCCGCGCCCCTATTATGATGTCATCATTACCGTACTCTAAATGTGCAATGCAAACCCATAGAAAAAACAATGATAAATTTATTTTTACAAGATTAGGAAAACTTTCAGTCAATGCTTTATAAACTTAGTCAAATAATCATGTTGAGACTATGAAAAATATTATTGGCAGAAAAAATGTAAATTAACGTGATCGAATATGCTGAAAATGTTGATTTTTAGAGGCGTTTGACTGACGTTTTACACCATGCCCAAAATATCACAGATGTCTAGTAAAAATTGTACGACAATCCACTATAATTTGCCTTTTCTAGTATTTTAATTCGGGATTTGATCTGCGTATAAGTTAGGTAATAGTCTGTAGATAACATTAATAACCAGCTAAATAGGTTGAAAACAATGGTTTTTCTAATCCAAGCTGTATACGTCCTGTATACAACATAATTGTTGGTCATTATTTTATGGGTTTTACTGTTGTGTGTTCAAGTATACATGTTGAGTACATGTGCTCTGATGTGCTGGTGCTAAATTGGCGTGACCTCGCCTATCTATAAACTGTTGAATAAGATCAATAGATATATTGGGATTTCAAATCGTCGTGAACTATGCTTACTTATTCTCTTATGGCCATTTGCAAGGCATATCGACCACAAGAGCTCTCTCAGTGGGCAAATTTTTTTGGGTATCTTTTTTCACGGGCTGCTTTGCAATGGTTAGTGAAGGGTTAGTGAAGGGTTTATAAATAACCAAATGGATTTAGATGATAAACAACACAAAATTGACCCCCAACAGTATGGTAATGTCCCAGATGTAACATCTCGCTTCAGAACATCCTCTTATTTACCATCTGTTGAAATTGCCAATATGTCGATTCAACCTGTCATGAGTGCACACAACCTCGGGGTCATATTTGAAAATGATCTTAAAATGGATAGTTATATTAACTATTTATGTTGTGCTGCTTCATTTGCCTTATATAAAATTGGTCGAATAAGAAATTTTCTTGACCAAAAGACGACTGAATCTTTAGTCCATGCGTTTATTACATGTCGCCTTGACTAATGTAACAGTCTTCTTTATGGCCTTCCTGACTCACACATTTCCAAACTGCAAAAAATACAAAATTCGGCGACAAGACTAGTTACTCGCACACGGTCTTGTGATCATATTACTCCTGTCTCACAAAAAATACATTGGTTGCCAGTAGAATACCGTATTAAGTTCAAACTTTTGGTCTTAACATACAAATCTCTACATGGATTGGCACCTGTTTATCTTCAGGACCATGTTGACAAGTATATTCCACCTCGCAATTTACGTTCTGCTTCTCAATTTAGGATTGTGTCTTAATCAACAGCTACTGCTACTTATGGTGATCGTTCTTTCCAAAAAGCTTCTGCTGTCCGTTGGAATACTCTGCCACTTCATGTAAAGAACTGTCAAACTGTCAATCAATTTAAATCTTGTCTTAAGACACATTTGTTTAAACTTTATTTTGGTAAATAAGTTTACTTGTTTCATATACCTAATATAACTGTATAATGTTCTTGTCTTGCTTAGTATGTATACAGATCTGTATAATATTTTTTTTTTGTATATTATGTTTATTCATGTAACTGTTTAGTTTTCTTATGTTTGTATAGCGCTTAGAGACTCCGGTATTAGGCGCTTCATAAGCACCGTTATATTATTAATATTATTATTTGTTGAATTAAATTCGGGATCCGAAATTTAATTCCACATGTATTAGTATAGGAAAGCATGCATGTGCCTTTATCAATTTGTCGGTGGCAAAACATTTTTTTTTTGCAAAATACATTTGAAAATGCTTTTAAATAGTCACATTCCTTCAATTTATGCTGTTTTAATATAAAAGTCAAATTCCTTCATTTTATGCTGTTTTAATATAAACCATTTGTTGATCAAAATCTTATAGTATTGCTTAAAGGAGACAGGCCTTATTTTGTCAGGATGTATCAAAAGTACTGCTATTTTTCAGATTTTGATTAACAGTCATCGGCACACGGACTAACTGAGGCCCGTGAAAAAAGATACCCCAAAAATGTGCCCACTGAGAGAGCTCTCGTGTTCGATCAGCCTTGCAAAATTCAATGATTACAAAAAGTAAAGACATACGCGGGAGATAGTATGAATAACATTAGGACGTTGGCAAGGAAGTGGCGTTCTACCGTAGGTAGAAACCATAGTCTTTAAAAATAATAGTATTTGTGATGTTGTAGTTTATTTATAACTGTTGTACTTTTTTTTTGGTGTGGTGGGTGGGTCATAGATTTTGAGGTATGGAATACTAAAAAGTATTAAATCATTGCAATTGCATAAGTTTTACAGTAAAGTACCCATTGTTAGATATCATTTTATTGGTAAGAAGAAATATAATTTGAGTAAGTTTATTTATAAGAGCATGCTTTACAGAGATAATAAATAGTGTTTTGAAATTGGAAAAGTATTGTGAAAAGTGTTTCTAGATAAAAATGTACTGCCAACATTACTATTTATTGGACAGACAATGCATATTCAATGGTCTATCCAATTAATGGTGATGTTAGCACTAAACTTTAAGCATGGACATTAATTATTTGTAGACAAATGTGAATTGTAAAACATCATATTCTGAATATGTATTAGCTGCATAATAAATGCACATCAATCAAGTTGGGGAATATATCTGTGAAAAAACAATATTCAAGATTTTATTTTTGCTAATGTCACTCTAGTTTGGACAGAAATATTGGAGCCTAAACTTCCCAAAAAACTCTGTCCAAACTACAGCGACATTAGCAAAAATAAAATCTTGAATGTTTATTCACAAACAAGATTTCCCAGTTTGATTGATGTACATTTACTACACAGCTAATAAATATTCAGAATATAATGTTTTACAATTCACATACTCTCTTAATAATTAATGTCCATGCCTAAAGTTTACTACTAGCATCCCCATTTATTGGACAGATCATTGAAAATGCATTGTCTGTCCAATAAATAGTAATGTTAGCAATACATTTTCATCTAGAAACACTTTTCACAACATTTGTCCAACATTAAAACACTATTTATTATCTCTGTATAACATGTTCTTATAAATCAAATAACTCAAATTGTGGTTCTTCTAACCAATAAAATGAAAAAGCCCTTGGGAACTCTTTGGGTACTTTACTGTGAAACATGCCATATACACCAAAATTGGATTTGAAAATTTGACAATATACTTTCGCATTCGGTTGTATGGGTAAGACGGACCTAAAAAGGTTTTTTTTAGCCAAAAGAGAGACCTTTTGAAATTAAATAAGAAAAGGAGCTTAGCAGTTTCTTCCCTTCACAGTAACTATCAATTTTTCTTAGGGGGATGTAGCTATATATTTGCAAGCACCCCTTAACCCCCTGCAAGGGGTCAGGGGGTCAGAAATGATTTTGTTAGGTGTTGGCGCTAAAAATATTTAATCATTGTACCATATATGCCAAAAGATTGGACATTTGTGATGCACAGGATGGCCGATACATTTTTTTAGAA
>JXSR01S001349.1:38332-55285 GCA_000969725.1 Ophiothrix spiculata
GACATCGGTGACCAATATGGCCATGTCAAGATGTTATGTCGGCTCAGCTATGATTCAAGGCAAAATATATGCAGTTGCCAGGTAAGTAGAGTGCTACAATCCAAGAACAAATGCTTGGACATCAGTGACCAATATGGCCATGTCAAGATGTTATGTTGGCTCAGCTATGATTCAAGGCAAAATATATGCAGTTGCCGGGTAAGTAGAGTGCTACAATCTATGAACAAATGCTTGGACATCGATGACCAATATGGCCATGTCAAGATGTTATGTCGGCTCAGCTATGATTCAAGGCAAAATATATGCAGTTGCCGGGTAAGTAGAGTGCTACAATCCAAGAACAAATGCTTGGACATCGGTGACCAATATGACCATGTCAAGATGTTATGTCGGCTCAGCTATGATTCAAGGCAAAATATACGCAGTTGCCGGGTAATCAAAGACTAAATACTTGGACATCAGTTACACATATATGCGGTTGCTAAATAAGTTGAATGCTACAATCCAAGAACAATTGCTTAGACAATTATAGTGACAAATATAGCCATATCAAGATGCTATATATGTTGGCTCAGCTATTATTCAAGGTAAAAGAAAATTGTGGTAAGTAGAGTGCTACAATCAGAGAACAAATGTTCGGACATTTGCAACAAATATGGCCTTATATAGGATACGGTTTAATATTTGCATGTTCTAGAGACAAATATTTTTTAAGCATAGCAAAACAAGCATATGTGAGTCTGGAATCAAGTGGACGGAAAAAAGTGGGCAAAGTGCCCTTGAAAGTAGAGATTAAGCATAACTGATGTCTGTGAATTGGTAGAGAGTTCTAGAGAAAGGTGTTGTATTTGCAAAAACATGTTACCATGAGTTAGTTTATGCACAGTATAACAAGAAGTGTTTTGTGCCCCCACACCCCCACTGTATGCACCCCACACTTTAGAAAGGGTGGGTCGACAAAAATCTGAAAATTGTCAAAAGGTGGGGTTCAGAGAATTTTCAGCATGAAGAGTGTCTTCATAAAAGGTTGGGGTAAAAATAAAAAGAGTGGGGTTGCATACCATGGGACTAAAAGTAGAGTTATGCTGAGGAGCTCTAATAATCTTAATGAGCATATTATTCAATAGAGAGATAAGATGATGAAGAGGTCAAAATAGGAAATAAGACTTGCATGCACTAATGAGACAATTCATCAAAAATGGGCTGAGAAACACAAAGAATTGCATTCACTGAGCAAATATTACATACATTTTTGGACCCTTATTTTAAACAATTTGATGATGTTGTCATCAAATGTATTCTACAAATTGCTGAGCTAGGGATGAATTCAGTACCCCCATCAGAATGAAAAAGTTTATGAAATTTCCAAAAAAAAAATGGGTTCAGAGAATTTTCAGTATAAAGAGTATCTTCATTAAAAGGTTGGGTAAAAAGGGTGGGGTACAAACCCCATTGCATACAGTGCCCCCTCCCAATTCAGGTTGGGTCTAGTTGGGATGTAGTTTTATTCACCTTGTGTTAAAATTAAGTATATAATAGACATTTTGTTATCTCTTCTGTTTTAAACAGCTATAATGGACACACTTTGCTGGACAGTATTGAAACCTATGACCCCATACAAGACAAATGGACAGTATGTGAGAACACTATGGGGGAACACCGGTGTGATGCGGGGGTGGCTGTGCTGAGAAAGAGTGATCCCAGAATCGCTAGATGATATAGTACCGGATGCAGATGTGGTTGTGCTAAAATAAGAAGTAGCCCACAGATTTGACATGAGGAATATATCTGGGTTTTTGATATAAAAAATAAATAAATAGCTGAAAAAGTGAATTTTTTATCACCAGATGATTAACTCTGATTGTTAACAGACAGTGGAAAGCTACAAAGGTGAATCAGGAATCACCAGAAGATTGTATCAGATTTTTGATATCAAAAGTGTGATGCAGATCATTATTGTTGTGCTGAAAATACCATCCAGAAGTCCAGAATTGCCATATGATAATATCAGTGTGAAACGGACGTGGATGTGTTAAGAAAAAGTGAATTCAGAAAGGATCCAGGAGTGGCCAAATGATAGCATATCAGTAAGATGTGTACACGGAGATGATAGGTAAAAGTAATCTCATTGTTGCTAGATCATAATATTAGTATGATACAGGTATGACAATAGATTAAAGAAAGTACAAATTTTAAACAGGTCTATTTGCACCCTAAAAATCCGGCTATTACGCCACGCGGGCGCCATATCTGGACCGACACTGCACGAGTGCATCGTTCTGTCGAGCGCTACTATTACTCGACTACAACGCAATGTGCATCTTACATTTTTCTGCCAAATTGTGCGTAAACAAGGAACAGCGCTTGACTGGCATGATAGCCGCATTCTCAGTCAAATTACCATTCTATTGCTGAGTATGGATGTGACATTTTGAAGGAAACTGTATTGCAGAATTGCCACATCATAACCTCATTGTTATGTTGACATGGCTGTATTAAGAAAAAGTGATACCAGTATCGCCAAATGGTAATATCTGTGTTTTTTATATCAATCATTGTGTATTTGGTAAAAACTTGAATGTTTTTCTTATAGGAAAATTTACAACCATTCCAATTTAGCCCTACAGTGGACACACCTTCCACATTAGTAAATGTTGGCTTATATCTGTGTGTTTTCCAAAATATCCTATGATTTTGGTAGTTTGCATGGAGTATCTGGTACCTGCCATTTTTCATTCCATTAAATGACCTGCATGGGTGCTTTTTTAAGCATCCTTTTGCGTGGGTACTTACTTTTGTCACATACAAGTTCATGTAAAGCAGTTTTATTTGAACTAGAGGTGGGGTACTTAGTAACCAAATTTGTTACAGGGATGCGCTGCAAGCAACAACCAATACCTCAATGCATCCTTTTTTGCAATTTTTTACTCTGATGCATCTGCTTTTCAAATTTTTCCAAAACATTAACTCTTGATAGTTTCCATTTGATACATGGATGGTACCCTTAATCTTGAACATGTGGGTTGCATCTCAAATTTCCAAGTTGAACATCTATATTCGGACCAAACTTGAGTATCCCCCTTGGGACAATTGCCCCAACTCATTAGAAAATTATGACCTGTGCTCTCTTTTTAATTACCACTTTAATTGTTATGGTGCTTGTTTTATTCTCTACTTTGGGAAAAAGTTCGATATTGAGGCTTATTAGAACATGGAACTACAGGGTGTCCCAGAAAAAACTTAACAATCTTTGCTTGTAATTTTCTCAGGTTTAACAGACAGTCAGAAAGTATGTACATGTTGCATTTTCTAGTCCTTGTATTAAACTGAAAGATACTGTTTGTTTCATTTTAATCAGTAGTGTACAACAAAAATTATATTATATCAAATATTTGGATGGATTTTTGCCTGGTCCAATGTCATGATTTTTGCTCATAAAGCAGGGTGTTTCTAAATGGAATAAGCATGGGTCACTTTGGAAAATTTATCATATCTGTCTTTTTTTTTCATCAAATCTGTTCATTTTTTCAACATAGATAAAAGATAGCATGTACATAGTAAATTAGTAAACATTGTAATGGGTAAGTGAGCAGATCAAGGACATTGCTCAATATAACTTCATTCAAGAGGAATTGTTGAAATCGTGCCAAAAAAAATTACATCCAAATATTTGACAAAGCGTAACTTCTGTTCTAGATTACTGATTGAAATGAAACAAACATTATATTGAAGTCTGATTCATGGACTACAAAATAATATCTTTACATATTTTCTCAATATCCGTTAAAGCCAAGAAATTTACATGTAAAGATTGTAATTTTTTTTGTCTGGGACACACTGTAAATAAATGAATATGACAAATTAACCCATCATTTGAATACAAGAAAGTGGCAATAGCTACCATTCTTCATAAATCAGGAGTGTACACTGGAAAATGTCCAGTCTTGAGTCATAGGTTCTTTTACTGATCACTTTGTCACCAGAATAACCATTAAAATGGTGTCACCAGAATAACCATTAAAATGGTTATTCTGGTGACACCAGAATAACCATTAAATGGTTATTCTGGTGACAAAGTGATCAGGAGAACCATTTCAAAGCTAGTGACCCAAAATCTGGGTTTTCACATTCTAGTTATAAATTAATATAACATATGGTAGTCATTGTAGATGCGTCTTTCTTGCATTTGCATCATGAACAATGTCTTTAACTATTAAACAACATAAAAATGATGTCTTCATTGCACTCATTACATTGAAAAAAAAAAGAACCATTTCTTTTTGTGAAATGCCAGTTTGTGCTTTCATATTTGAGTGCCCCTCCCAGTTTACATCATCAGGAAAAGTTGGCAGCCACTTGTTAACAAATGGTAATTTTCAGATAATCAAATTCTCTCCTCATCAGACATTTGATAAGTGTGTATAGAGACTTTTTACATGATAAGTGTGTATGGAGACATGTAAATGTCTATAAAATGAATTTTGTCTTTTTACAAATCTCTGTTAATTTTTTAGAATGGGTAGTAAAGTCCTTGAACAATTTTATTGATAGAACACAACAACATAAAACTTTAATGTCTTTTTTATAACATTTTGACAGCTTATATTTTCCATTATGAATATAAATCTGTCTCGCTTGAAATGTTCAAAATGATATTAATGCATAACTAGTATTTGCATCTATCAAGAAAAAAACTGAAGTGAAAAAAAAAGGTTTTACCATCATTTGTTTTCACATATGTGACCATCCACCACAACCCTCCAGTAAAGTCAGTCCCTGGTCAAATTTGTTTTATTGAAGATTCAAACAGAGCACACTTTCAGCTTTGAAATGACACTGGATTCAAATTCAAATGACACTCAGAAGTAGAGTTATGATTCATCAAAGCATGATATGTCAGAATACTAAAACCATACTCCGGCAACGGATTGGTAATTTGACCGAGAATGCGGGTATCGAGCCAGTCAAGTGTTGATATTTGGTTAAACCCACAATTTGGCAGAAAAATGTAAGATGCATATTATTGCGTTGTAGAACTTGTAGTCAAGTAAATTATGATGCCAAAGATAATGCTTACAAAAGCAGAAACCTCTACAACATTTTTAGAAGTCTCTGTACCAAAGGCAGGAACTTTGTGCTCAAGATACAGCGCAAGCTGGACAACTCTTGCAGAATGATAATGCTTTTTGGCAAGGAGCCTATTACCCCCAAATTTCACTCCATGCTGGTGTAGTGCTTGTGTTGCAATTTCATTTACATTGTAGTAGGTTTGTCAGTTTTCCTAACCTCTATGTATTTATAGTTAAACTTATGTTTATAATTGTTTTTTCGATAAACTTTGGACATGAAGTGATCATATGAATGAGGAATTGCACATGCCTAGAAAGCAATGTGTTCTTGCATAAATTGTTCACACAATAGACCATTTTCGTATGTCCCATAATGCATCTTGAAAGTACAGCAAATCCAGGAGTTTCTGCGCAATCGACCATATTACAACAGTATATTATTATTGCGCAGGTGACGTTATGCGCACAACTTAGAAACATGGCCGTTCGCGCACTTTACAATGCTTACAAGATGTATTATGGGACATACGAAAGTGGTCTATTCTGTTTGCAAATTTCTGAATTTTCACGTCGAAGAATTATTTGAAACAACAATAGTTTTGTAGATAATCTATGATATATGTAGATAAAGTAGATTTGTAGATAAAGTAGATGTCTATTTTTATATTTTGCTGATTGACCAGTACCCTATATAATATTGTGTTTATTGTGGTACTTGGGCGGTGCTTTGAAAAACTATGTTTATCAATTTGTCTTTAAGTGTACATGAATTCTGTAATCTCATATGGTCAAACATATTGAACAGAACCAGTATTTGTGGTTTAAAAAACAAGTATACCATCCCCAGTATATATGCACTGGCAAAAACATTATGTTCAAGATACCCATTGAATTGATATTGCTGTACTCTATGCATCATTTTAGTTACTGCATAAGAGAATGGTATACATCACTGCAATATGCAAAACTGTGTGAGGGGCTTCAGGGATTTTCCAGAGGCATGTCCCTACCCTAAACCAAATTTGAGTACCTCTCTCCCTGGGATGCAAACCCAACTAGCATGCGATATGCTCTCAAATTCATGTACACTTAACAAGGATACATTTTGCGCCCTCTGCTTGTTCTCACAAAATAAGGGTACATGTAGGTGCTGGTGCCACATTCAGTGAGACATCATATTTACCTTTATTGTGTGAACAAACAGGGCAAATATTTGTTTCAGAAACATGACTGTCAATTGTAAGTCTGTCCATAAACTATCTGCAAATGTAATGTTGAAGTATTCTTTAACTCTTTCACTCCAGAAAGCCGCTCACAGTGGCTCGCAAAAGCATGCATGAAAAATATCTGTAAAAATAATACAAGGCGAAGAAAATAGAAATTTCACCTGTAACCACCTGATACTAAGAGGTATCTAGGCGCCATCATCAATTTTGGCAAAAAGAATAATCCTTGTGATCTACTGCTATCATATGTGAATACCCTGTGGTGCTCTGAGCGGCTTTCCGTCCAAATAGTGTTTTGTGAAAAAGAAATTCTGGAGCGAAAGAGTTAAATCAGTAGCGAAATAAACTATTGAAGAAAGTAAAAGAGACAAGATTAGGGAAATACATTAACAGGGAGGCAGATTGGACACTGTGTACTGGGATTTTCATTTATTAACTGTAATGACTTAGTACAACAATAGAAAAAACGAATTTGTGTGAGCGTTCACTGGACTGGAACCAAGTCATAACACATTAGTACTGGCAACTGACTGCTTGTCATTAACACTGGACAGGACGATGTTCTTCTAAAAGTAACGGTGCTTTAATTAGCCCCACCATTATTGACTACACATAATTAGAAATGTTAAAATTTATCCTATAGGATGGCGCTTGCACACTAAATCTGATATGAAGTGCAGAAATGTTACGACCAGCGAAAGATGGACAGATAGAGAAAATTGCTATTGGCTATTTGGTGGATAAAAAAAAGCAAATGACGACAAATTTATACCTAGTGATTTAAAAAAATATATACAAATATAAAAATTGGACACTGTGTACTTGGTTTGATTCCTTGCCTTGTGTGCTGCCGGCCTAGCTGTACATTCTACGTGACTGATTAAATGTCTTGCCAAAGGAAATGTCCAGTAGTCATCGCAGGGCTTGAACTCTAGACCTTCTGTTGCAGAATATTTGTACACATGTAAGTAGTGGTCCAGAATTAAAATGACAGTTATATCATTTATGAATCATTCCTGTATTTCCAAAATAATGTCTAGTTGTATATAACAGGTGCCAAAACCAGTTTATTTTTCTAAGAATGTATGTGTCTGTAATTAATTTGTACAGTATTTATATGGTATGAAACGATACATTTTCAGTTGAATTTAGACATATAAATTAAAAATAGGGTTAAGTTTAATAGGTTAATAAGCCTAGCTAGGGGACGGTCACTTTCAATCAACCCTGCCCAGTCTATATGACTTCTTGAACTTGAATCTTCATAGACATACTGTTAATGTTAGAATCTATTTTCTTTATTTTCTCTCTATTTACAACTCTACAATTTTCAATTAACTTTGTTCATGCCTAAAATTTGACAAACAATATGCAAACAATTATCTCAAAATTGTTATTTAAATTATTATTCTGTAGGGGGATAACATACATTCAAATACATGTAATCTTTTTAAATATTTTAGTAGATACAAAGAGATTTTGTTTTGATCAATTATTTCTTTCTAGAAACACTGCCATTGAATTAATACTTTTATGGTGGTGATTATCTGTAGAGGAAAATTGAACTTCTTATGAAAATCAGTTTGTTTAGTATGAAAAAGTATTAAAAATATATAAACATTCGGAAATTGCATGACTATGTCAGATTCATTTCTTGTTCAAATATCTTTTACAGTCACCTAAGTGCAAAACACTTCCTTTTTCCACCATTTTTAGCTCGAACTTGGAATTAGCAATTTTTCTATATTTTGGACATTTGAAAGATGCTAATCTGTAAAGCTGGTGTGCTAAAATTAGTTGAAATCTGACACCAAAATGCCAGCTGCTATGGAGTTTTATAGTGCTACTTATAATTTCAATAATGCAACAGCATTGTTTAAGCTTCATTAAACATCTTGACTTTCAGGAAGTTGTTTCTGATCTTGGTTGTAGCATTTTTGCAAATTTTTACACAAATATGTTACCATATTAAAGAGAAATAAACAAGCTGTCCACTGGTACCAGTTATTCAATTTTATATACTGTATTAATAAATGTAAGCGTGTTGAAACCCTATGACATTATTTCAAATAGTTCAACCATCTTGAGAAAAACCTGTAATAGTTCTTTTGAAAAGACTGTTTACGGCTTTTGAAAAGACTATTTACGGGTTTTGAAAGACTATTACTGGTTTTCTGCGCAATTTATAGCCCCGTCACTTTCACGTAAGGACTTACGCGCGTAACAAACTTGCACAGACATGCAAGACAACACACGCATTAACCTATTGCTTGAATTCATGGTTATAGCATTTTGTTAGTGCATTGTTTTTATTTCAATAACATAAATTAAATCATGCCATTGGACAAGTAAAATTACATTATTTTAAAATTTATTAATACAGTATATAAAACAAATATATACTGACATTTATCAGATCTCTGGATTCATGGTTATATCATTTTGTTAGTGCATTGTTTTTATTTCAATAACATTAATTAAATCATGCCATTGGGCAAGTAAAAATTACATTATTTTAAAATTTATTAATACCGTATATAAAACAAATATATACTGACATTTATCAGATCTCTGGATTAAAACTATGGTCCTTCAGTGACTAAAATTTAGCTATTTTACTTCGGGGCTATGCCCCTCTTTAAAATAGCTAAATTTTAGTCACTTCAGGTTCTTCTTCTTTTCTTTATTACTGCCCAGCAATCCTTGTGGATCAAAACGAGCATGTGCTGCTGGGTTTAGTCTCTGATTATGGATGATGTTGAGTTAAAATGCTTTTTCAGTGCTTTTTTAAACTGTTCACTGTCTTCAATGTTCTGGATGTTTGTAGGATTTTCGTTCCAGGTCCATAGTTTTAACCAGAAGTCTTCAAGTCGGTATATATTTGTATATTGACTTTTGGACCAGAGACGTACCTTTCAAAGTCTTATTTGAGCCAAGCTTGTTGACTTTTGGACCAGAGACGTACCTTTCAAAGTCTTATTTGAGCCAAGCTTGTTGACCTTTTGGACCAGAGACGTACCTTTCAAAGTCTTATTTAAGCCAAGCTTGAGAGGCTTTTTGACTCTTGTCTTTCAACCTGTTTATATGTTCTAATCATCAACATGTTTAGATATCTGTGAGAACTTGATATCCTTCTATCACAACAAAACAAATAAACAACACATCTTCAGTATCATTGCAGCATCATATGGTCCAATTAGTTACAACTCGTTAACCCTAATTAACATTTTCATTAAGATGTTTTCCTACCAAATGTTGGACTTGTTAATTGATACTGGTTTAATCTTTAGGGCATGTTTGATTTATCCTAAAATAGATCAGGAGTGATGAGTCCTAAATATTTTGAAAAAAAAATGCTTAAAAAAAGAAAAAGGACCTATGTGCGGGCAGTAGAGACCTATTTTTTTCTTTGGCCTTAAAAAATTAGGTGTGTTAATTGATTCAAATCAACAATGATTCAACGGTAGAATAGCAACAGTTTTGACTACACATGTGTGCCCTTTTGCTCATAGATTTAACAGCTTTTCCAAAAATATGCCCAAAATCTCATTTTTGGGAACAATTGATTAAAAAAGAGTATGATTTAGGGAATGAAATTATTACCTCAATAGCTGTTAATTTTTTCACCAATATATGTATCTAATATCTTTGTCCATATTGTACCTACTCAATATTAAGTCCACCACCATTGATTAGATAAAGATGCAATTTTTCACATAAATGTGTCAAAAGTGTTTGATGTTATTGTATTTCTAACATTTAATAATTGTGCCATTTTATGAATGTATTACTAAAAGACTACTGTTTGTACAGTAATCTGTTGTAAGCATTATATCAATAAAATTTGTACAACTTATATCTATCTATATACACCAAGTACTTGTAAGAATTGTGTCCTTTGTACATACTTGCTGAAAATGGTGTTAAGTTTTGTGAAAATATATGCAAGATTCACATATTATTTATGTTTTTGATGTGTTCACTGAAAAAGGGAAGTCTTCACTCTCAAGAAGATATGTGCAAACAGTACCGGTAATCGCATAAGTCTTGGGTTTAGAGTAAGATGGGAATCGATAAGCAGTTTATTAGTTAAGTTACCAGAAAGAGTTTTGGTAGAATTAGAAAATGGTCCATACACCAACAAAAACTAAACATACCAAGGATTTTACCAAGCTCAATTCTACTTTATGTAATACAACTAAATACATTGTATGAATCTTGAATATGCTGTGTCTGTTTTTACAAAATAGTTACAGAACTTCTTACATTTTTTCATAAAATTTATAGGTGAAATCTGTAAAAGATATTACAGAATTATTTGAGGATCTCTGGTTAAATTTAGATTCTTCAATGACTAAAATTATATTGCAAAACTTATGATGCTGCACCTTTCAGTAACATAACAAGTAACTTTGGCACTTTGATGGTCTTATTTATCTTGAGATTCTCAAATTCTTTTATGCTGTTAACCGAAAATGTAACTTTGATATCAGTCCTAACTGTAACCAGAATGGTATTCTATTTGAGGTATACTCAGTGGCATTACCATTGTTGGGTCTAAAAATGACAATTGTATTTAGTTTAGCATTTTAATATATGACTCTTTGATATATTGATAACAATCACTAAACACTGTTAATGAAAAGCATCTTCGTATTTTTTCTAAATTCTATGTTATACATTATGTATGGCACACTTATCTATTTACACATTTATACTGAACGTAGACCCTGTTATATACCTCACATATGTGACCCATCATATTGAAAGGTACTTTAATACCGGCATAGTAAATTAAGAGATACAGGCCATTGAAGCTGAGCATAGTCAAAAATCACATGCAAGGTCGAATTTCTAATTTCATCAGAAACGTTACCTTTGAAGTGTATTCTATCATATAAATCAGGCTCCAACATCCAAAACATAAGATTAATTTGTTAAAAAACAAGATACAAATCCTTTCCCCATTCAAGTTTTACCAGTACAGAAACTTTAAACTTGATTTTCTCAGAACTATAGTTTTCTGAATCAGCCTGCTGCCTTTTACCAATTTGGATGTAACTTTGCAATCGAACATCCAATAACTAAAAGCAAGGTGTCATTTTAAAGCTTAAAATATAATCTTTGAGATGAGACCAACAAATCAATCCCTTAAGGTACCTTTCGATATGATGGGTCACATATAGATTCTTGCATCTGATTGGTTAGATGTATGTCACATGATATGATGGATTAGTCCCACCTACTTCATGTGGGATAATTGAAAATACACCCAAATGAAGAGAGCAGTTCAAGAATACCCTCAAATGCCTGTAATATACACCTTGAAGGCTGATTGCGATTTTAAATTTGCATTAGGTGCGCAGCTATACAGCATCCTTGGTCATGGTGCTACAGTGCATAAACTAGTATGTACGCAGAACAAGGGACGGTCACCACTGAAAAAAATATACATTAATATATAAATCATCATCAAGAGTGTGTAGACTTAAACCATTCAGATGACAAAAAACTTTATATTCAGTATATATAAACAATTATTGACTGATTTTTATTTGGGGCATGGTTAAAATTATTTCCCCTTGGTGATAATCAAAACCATGACTATGCCTTCAGCATTGCTTCGGACATAGTCATGGTTTTGTAATCTCCAAGGGGAAATAATTTTTACCATGCCCATCATAATCTACAATAACCTCAAACCAAGTGGTTTATTCAAACTACCAAAATATAGTTGAAGTAAATCTACATTGATTGTAGACTGTGTATAAGTATGGACCAGTTTATACTTGGCCTCCAAACAAAATTTTTGCTGCCAAACATTTGGTTGTGACGTCACCAAATATTTGCGACCAAATTTTAAGTATAGACCAGTAACAAACATTTGATGCCAGTTCAGTGACTTTACATTGATTCAATTCAACAAATGCGCAATTTACTATTTAGCACGAAATTTTATTTGGTCTTAACTTGGTGTTGAAATTATTTTATTTCGAGTCACTCGTCATTTTAATGTCACAACCCGGGGGGGTGGGGGGACTGATATTTGTGCCCGGATAACCACCCGAGTTCCGCAGGTTCCGAAGGTGACCCTATGTGAGACCAAAAATTGGCAAAAATGGCTGAAATGATATCCTTTCTGAGACCATTAATCTACTATAATTGAAAACCCTATCCGGGACCATACCTGTTCAAATGAATACCCTATCTGAGACCTAATGCAAATGTGGTGAAATAATTATTACAAGAAATCATATGTAAAATGTAAATGTACACCATTTAAACATTTTTATGAAGTGTTTCTATGTATTTCAAGCACTTTTATTTCAATTTAAGGCACCAATTCATTAATTCAACCATTCTGTCTTACTTAGTACATTATCAGAGACTCAAAAGCCAAATTTGATACCCTATGTAAAACTTGCAGAGTACCAGGTTGATTTTGATACCCTATGTTGCAAGTTTGGAGACCTGTCCAGTCTCACCTTTTTGGTAACGCGGGTGGTTACCGGTTGTTTTGAGGCCAAGTATAAACTACCCTAACATTTAAAATTATAAACTGCATTAATTGTAGGCTAATTAAGTAATATTCAACAAAAGTGTATTTCCCCAATACCCATTAATGTAAACTGCTAACAATTGTCATCAAAACTGTTTTGTACATGAATGAGAAAATAAAATGTCCAAAAATGATACTGAAATACTGTTGCTTGCAATCAAATAACACAAGAATAAGGAGTGAATTGTTTGTTTAGTGGCATCTAGCATAAACTGGAATGAAAGTTACGGCCAAAATTTGCCTGAATTAGAAAAGCAATAAGCCCTATTCTTTTTGATGAATGAGAAAAATTTACAAAAAAAATATTCATTTTTAAAATGAAAATTTTACACCATGGTAAAAAATACACCATGAGGAAAATTCTGAATAAAAATGTTTAGAAATTGATGAAGTATAATTATTTTGGCAACAATGATTGACCTACAAATAAAAAAAAATGCATTATTATAATACACACCAGGATTGGTCTTATTTCATCAACGTATTACTTCTTCACTTGGCTGATTTCTGAAATTAGTTATAATAACTTTACATGTTTTACCCATGACTCTTTCAGATTGCTTATTGCCATAGAGATTCTTAGATAGCAAGGAACTTTCATACTCTAGCTAATGCCATCTTCGGAGTTAATGTAAACTCTTATGTAGAAAGATACTTATGCAAAAACAGATATTATCACCCTTGTGCTTTGATTGCTTACAAATCCTCATTTCGGAATCAACAGTTCTGAAGAAACCCTTGAATTCTAACTTGTAATTTTCCTTCATCATTTTTTCTTTTCTCCGCCGTGTCTTCCAGTAATCTTTTGGCACCAAACTGTTTCACTTGATTCTCCGAATCCGGATTAGAATGCTTTCGTCTCACAATAGCGGCATAAGTAGCCGGTATTGGAAGAAGCGACTTTCGTCGAGCATCTCGTAAACGTTTCTGCATCTTTTCTTCTTCGTAGTTTGATTTGAGACCATTAGGTCTGGCCAGGGTAGGGGTTGGTGGTGGCGTCGGTGGCACTGGAAAGAATGTTCCTGGTGTATCATGTGTCTCCTTCGAATTCGGCAAATAGGATGTAGGAACTTTGATGGTGGGGAGTAAAGCTTTTGTTGTCAGAGGCCCGGTCATTGGTGTATCTGGGCGGAATCCAACTTTCTTGTCAAGTCTAGGGTCAATGCTTTCTTCAATATCTGACACAGGGTGGTCAGTATTTGAGTTGCTTAACCAGTTATTTATCAAGTCACTCTTGTCCTCTGGACGACGATAGTCCTTTTGAACATAATGTTTCAAATCTTGAATGATTACTTCTGTAATATCAGAGTCATCGTTGGTTGTTTGTGGGTCCTTCAGTTTTACGGACTCCTCAGATTCCTCTACAGATATTAATGATGTAGAATTCACTTGATCAGATTTGACATTGTTATTCATATCAAATTGTTCTCCTTCAAAGTGGGCTTGAAAGTGTTGTTTGCTCAATATAGCCAATTGTGGGAGTGATTGGTTATCACATTCTGTCGACGGCGTGTCATTGTCACTTGATTGACGACCTAAAATTCGCCGTTTGCTGTAAGGAATCCAATCACCGTTATCAACGATTTTCCCGCCTCGATATATAGAATAATCAACCTCCGCACCTATAGATCCGCGACGTGCCGATAAACGACCATTTTTGAAACCATCACATTTGTCGCTAAAACGGGACATAGTCGCTTCACCGCAGTCCACTGACGCTCTTCGCCTCCTGTTATGTAAAATCGGAAGAGAACTTCTAGGCCTTTCGTGTCTTGATCCATCTTGAGCCGCTAACATTGCGATGTCAACTGACGCTCTTCTTGATGTCATCCGGCTTTTCATCGCTCTTGGTGAAACAAGCCCTCCAGAAGACAAAGATAGCTCTTGGAGTGTTGTCTTTAACTCATCAGTAATTCTTCTGGTTATCCGCGATGCTTTTTGTTCATTGTTATTGATTTTCTCCAAGGTTGAGTCCAAAAGCTGTTGCTCAGCCTGATTTCGTTGTCTGGCCTTTTCCGACAATCGGTCTCGATCAAGAGCATTTAATATTCGATCCGAAGATTTGGCAGAGCGTTGTGCCATCTTCAGTTCGTTTAGAGTGAACTGAAACCCAGAATCGGTGTGAATCAAGAGTTGTGCTGGAAATAAACCGTATTATTTCCTCCTGTTTATCTAGTTGACATAAGATCCAATGAAGATGCGTCAATAATTGATAGCCATTTGTTAAAAATCATACACTTCATTTGAATCTATCCAAACAACAACATAGGAATTAAGGCACAGTTACAAATTTTAGGTCATTTGAGTTTCCCATCTCACGTATAAATTTGATCAGGCTTACTTTGCTTTGATCTTTATATGATCGTCGATGATGATTGTTATTATGACCAATCTGTCATTTTAAAATATGTTCCCATGAGCCATATTGGTGTGTATGTCTACATCACTGGAGCAAATAATCTGGTGTAAATTATTAAGGACACAATTCAATCAATAGATCAATTCAAGTTGACTTTTTTCCAGTAATGTTTCATGACTGTTGTGTGATATCCTGTAAGTGATGTAGGTCTGTCTGTGATTTATTCATCTTATCCAACAGAAACGGCACGTTCCATCCGAAGCCAGGTCCCTACAGCATAATTATCGTGAAGTCGATTAAGACATACTGTTGTAGACCCTATCAGGTGCTGAACATTGATTGAAATATTATTCCTAACAAGCCTACTATAGATTCGGTAAGATGTTCTATTTGATATTATTTTAACACTTTCCTGCTAGTCTAGGTCAGCACTTAGAATCTATAGGGCCTACACATAGATACAAAAGATAGTTTTACTCAATACTTACAATTCTAACATACCGTACTTATTTCAAAGTTTGAACATGTCTGATGGACAAGTTAAAATATTATAAGGGTTGATTTACATGCATGTGTCAAAACATGTTCCTTACAAACTTTAAGCTACTTAACACATATCTATCGAAAGAGCAGAGAAAAAGACACAATAATGATATATGGGGCTTGATGTGTAACAACATGATGATTAGATGATGATCATGGAGATTGGAAGAAAGCACTTATGACTGCCATCTACAAGAAAGTCATCACCAGAAAATTACCGGTCTGTTAGCCTTACATGTATTTCATGTAAAATAATGGAACACATCAAACTATCCCACATCTCTAAACATTTGTTTGCAAATAATGTCATCATTGAACATGGATTTCGTGAAAAACGATCATGCGAGACCCAATTACTTTAAACTGTTCATGATTAGTCTGAATGCCTCAACACAAGCAGTCAAAGTGATGTCTTGCTGTTGGATTTCAGCAAGGCATTTGATAAAGTGCCACACCAGAGACTTGCACTCAAGCTTCACCACTACGGTATCCAAGGAAAAGCACTTAAATGGATCCAAGCCTTTCTAGACAGCCAAGAGCAATGTGTTAGTGTGGACGGAGTAGAGCCCACTCTGGGTGGACGCCATTAAAATCAAGTGTTGCCCAAGGATCGGTATTGGGGCCTACACTATTCCTTGTTTATATAAACGATATTGTAGATGATGTGAACTCGCATATTAGACTCTTTTGCTGATGATAGCATTCTCTATCGTGAAATTACATGTGATGATGACCATGTAATCTTACAAAATGATCTAAATACTGTTTTCAAATGGGCCAATACATGACAACTGAGTTTTAATGCCTCCAAATGCCAACTCATGACAATAACACGCAAAATTAAACCTAGTGTCTTCAACTACAGTGTGGATAACGAAATTATAGAACGTACAACTAGCAATAAATGTCGCGGCGTTACAATCTCAAGTGACCTTTTATGGAATTAGCACATTGCCATTAAAAGATCAAAGGCATGCTCTACTCTTTGTGTGACAAGGAGAAATCTGGGACCTTGCTTCAAACCCAGGGGCGTAACCAGGGGGGTGTCCGGGGGGCAGCTTGCCCCCCCGGACCCAAAAAATCGGGAAGGAGAGCAAAAAAATGGGAAGGGAAGAAAGGGAGGAAGAAGAGAAAAAGGGAAGAAGGAAGAAGAGAAAGGGGAAAGAAGAGGGAAAAGGCAAAGGAAAAGAGAAAAAG